>JARQZK010003082.1:50000-97500 GCA_030704885.1 Cynegetis impunctata | reverse complement strand
CCATCAGTTATAAATTAATTACCCAAGAAAACAGATGAAAAGGAAAATATATACATATATATATATATATATATATATATATATATATATATATATATATATATATATAATATATATATATATATATATATATATATATATATATGTATATATCAGACCGGTCTAAAACGGGACCGGGAAAAATACTCCCGCACTTGACTGCTTTTCTTCGATATACTTGTATTATAGTATGTATTTTATAGGATAAAATACGACTAAAAATTAAAAATCGGTGGCCTGATAATATGTATTATTCCGAAGCAATCGGAGTATATGCATAAAAATAACTGTTATGCGGATTGGAGAGAGTACCCGGAGTGATCTACAGGTATACAGTATTAGGCAATAAAAATATTGTTTATTCCTTATTCATGAAACAAAATGGTCGGTCACCGTAGGTTGTTCAACTCTTATCGGAGCCGGCCGCCGACTTGCAAGGCCGAACGCTGTGCAACCACTCTTCTTTGCCGGCATTCCACCGTTGGACCTGAGCCCGATAGCCCTACCACGCTAATCAGGAAACATAAATAATCACGTCAAATTATTCCAAAATACTCCCATTTCTCACTCAGTGCCGTTTTCCTCCCTTATTGTAGAACTTTTATATTATTGTGTGGTCTTAAGGGAAAGTTACATTTATTTTACAGATTTCTACATGTGGCGTTAGTGGCATATGTAATCTATGTATTAATTGACTTGCAAACACATGTGTGACATGCAGCTAATATATTTACCCAATTCGAACAAAAATATATATATATATATATATATATATATATATATATATATATATATATATATATATATATATATATATATATATATATATATATATATATATATATATATATATATATATATATA
Organism: Cynegetis impunctata; assembly: GCA_030704885.1. Classification (NCBI taxonomy): domain Eukaryota; kingdom Metazoa; phylum Arthropoda; class Insecta; order Coleoptera; family Coccinellidae; genus Cynegetis; species Cynegetis impunctata. Next base: position 96,597 of record JARQZK010003082.1, on the reverse strand, counting down.
TATATATATATATATATATATATATATATATATATATATAAGAGTTGCCTGTGTTGTCTTGTTACTTATTTGTATTTTTTAGCAATAATCGAGCATTTGAGTTTGAAAAGAGTCGAGTGGTACCTGGATTGGAAAAAGGAGACACTTTATTGCTTGACCAGCAAGGTGACTCGATTTATCCTCTACACAATGTTTGAATTCGTTGTCCAAAACAGATATTATATTCGTGAAAAATAATACAAGTACTAATTTTTAAGGAAATTAACATTTTTATACTCGACGAAAAATTGAATAATGACGATGATATTACGAAAGTTCAGTTTTTCTTTGTTGAAGGAGTTCATGCTGAATTCGTGATGTATTAAGTTAAACGCGAAACAAAATTTAACACAATATTCCTTGATATTTCATTGATATCACAAAAATAGCTTTAGAGAAGGACTGTAATATATTGAATTCCAAGTTATAAAATTCCATTGAAAGTCTTTACGTTCATGTATTCTCATCTTGAAAACTAATGTCCATACATTACATGCAATAATTGCATTGTTCTTTTATACCTGAAAATTATTCCTAATTACGGATAATTGTTTCACCTTGTTTAACAAATTCGGTTACGATCTGTATAAGCACGAATTTGAACAATGTACCGAATACTAACAAGTTATTTCTGCTTTGTGTTCACATTTTGGATAAAGTTCTCTTTCTTTCTTTGGAACTAATTATTTAAAACAGACATGTTTATTTATGTAGTAATTGAAAACAAATGGACGTTCAACAGCAAGACAACAACAAATTTGTTATTTTTTAGAGAAACACACATCAGTTGAATTCATCAACACAAAATGAAAGAATTTTGTTTTTTGTTAGAATACAATAAAACAGTACGCATGGGAGGTTTATTATTAAAAAGAGTTTTTTATTTGTTTCAGCTAGGCAAGCTATTATGGCATTTCGCAGAACATTGCTTTTATTTTGCATAAACACCTTTCGGAAATGCCAAGGAATTAATTTTGTAAATTATAGTTTTCTCAGTTAATTCTAGTATTACCTAGTTGACGCTCATATTAACGGAGGGGTAATGAAACAAATAGTTCAAAGAAATTCGGACAATGGCTGATTTGGGATTTTGACGGTAAAGGAGACGTTAGCTCCTCAGGGCACGTTGTGTTTGCAAGAAAGCATGTTTATGTAAGAAAAGCAAGAATTGTAAAAGTAAGCATTGCTCTGCAACTCTGAATACTATGATAACTTGCTTTGCGGAAACAAGTTAAAGAAAACACTTAAAAAATATATTTTTTTAAATAACAACCGTTCCATGCATACTGCTTTGTATTCTTATGAGGACCCAAAATGTTTCATGTTTTACATTTATGAAGTCGACTAAATAAATGTTTTTCTTTGAATACCAAGAAACTTTTCATTCTCTTACTTCTTTCGAACGTTGTTTTGTTTTCATATATACAGAATAAACAAACCTGTTTTTTTTTCTGAAGAATATGTTGTAGTGGTTGATTTCACGGAATTTCAGTTAGTGCTAGATGTAATTAGCCAAATTTACAAAACATTTAGTGAAAACTAAAATTATCTGATGGTTTATTCTAGTGTTACCTTGTTGATATGTACTAGTTTTAACGACGGGGCTCTGATGAAACTAGTACAACCTAGGAAATTCGAGTATTAACTGAATTCGGAAATATATATAGTTGATGGAATCCGTCGTTAATACGTGATAATTTAACATGATTAACAAAACTAAATTTGAATTTACTACGTTTATTATCACAAAATATTTTGAAAAATATAACACTGCGATTGCAATTTCGGTCACTAGACCATCATCGGGCAGATTGAGTTCTTAACTCAATCTGCCCGATGATGATGATATATATATATATATATATATATATATATATATATATATATATATATATATATATATATAATATATCTATATATATATATATATACATATATATATATATATATATATATATATATATATATATATATATATATATATATATATATATATATATATATATATATATATATATATATAATATATATATATATATATATATATATATATATATATATATATATATATATATATATAATAAATAATATACATATTCCACCCGGGATTCGAACCCGGTATCGTATGTGCCCTAGACCGTTACTCAACCGTATAGACCACATCGGCCGATTTTTTTAGCATTATTACTACCTAATTATTTTCGAAAATAAAGTACAAATACTCACGTGGGATCCAGTTAATTAATGTATCATCGGGCAGATTGAGTTCTTAACTCAATCTGCCCGATGATGATGATATATATATATATATATATATATATATATATATATATATATATATATATATATATATATATATATATATATATATATATATATATATATATATATATATATATATATATATATATATATATATATATATATATATATATATATATATATATATATATATATATATCATCATCATCGGGCAGATTGAGTTAAGAACTCAATCTGCCCGATGATGGTCTAGTGACCGTATATATATATATATATATATATATATATATATATATATATATATATATATATATATATATATATATATATATATATATATATATATAATAAATAATATACATATTCCACCCGGGATTCGAACCCGGTATCGTATGTGCCCTAGACCGTTACTCAACCGTATAGACCACATCGGCCGATTTTTTTAGCATTATTACTACCTAATTATTTTCGAAAATAAAGTACAAATACTCACGTGGGATCCAGTTAATTAATGTATATTTTTTCATCTTTACTGGAAATAATGAAATTTTTTTATGTATGAGCAAGAACATGAAATTGAGAACCGGACGTGATTAGTGTATAAACATATTAGCTAATTCCTGTTATTAAATTCAATAATTATTCAATTCTATATCTAGATATTACCATTTTGATATTTTATTAGTAATCCAACATTACAAAAATTATCTCAATGATTTGAATATTAACGATATAAATGAAATGCAAATGTGAAATTGTTAGACATAAATGCATACACCTTGGTTTCGCACAATTAATTCATCCCACACATATAATAACCGTAAATCTGGAATATCTATAAATATGAGGTGATTAATATAATTGAACATTCATATAACGTATCTATTACCACTTGTCATGAAACATTCTTTTCGTAGAAGAAAATCAGTTCATTGCTTAGACATAATTCTACCAACAGTGAGTAATATGGGAGTAGCCATAAGAGGAATACCCATGTCTGTGATAAGATTGCAAATGAGTCGAAATTAAATATTTATTCTCTTCAAAACCGACACACTTTGCCCGAAGTCATTACTTTAAAAGATCAAACACTTGTATTATTTTTTTGAATTGATGGGGCCGTTACTTGGTTGAAATCCTTAATAATATTATAAGAAAAACACATCTTTGATATTAATGGTTACTATAATAAAATCTATGAAGCGGCGTTTCGCCCCACGGTGGCTTCATCAGATAGAACTGAATACAAAAAGCTTGGTAAAACAGTTTGAATAGTAAGGAAAGGCGATCACAAAAAGACATTAAATAGTTGGGTTATGATTGGTGAATATTCCTTCGAGAACACTGTCACAGACAACATCAAATATAGAATATATTCTATGCATTACTTATTTTATTACCTCGAGGCGAAGCTAAAGGGTTATAGTCTCACGACAAAAAGTTAGTAGCTGGTCCGATTTTGAAAATTCCAACGGATATCGATAAAACACATATGATTTCATAAGAAAAGTGTTTTCAAACATTTTTCCCCACGAAGAATAAAAATCACAGCGTTTTTTAGATTTTTTTGTCCATAGATATGTGGTGCTATCTATAATTTTTAAACCTAAACCGATTTTTACAATAATGAAATAAAATGATAGCATTTAATGTGTAGCTTTTTAATTTATATAATACATTCAAAAAATATTGACGACATGCACATGCGCCGAGGGGTTTTATCATTCCTAGTGCTACGCAGTAGGGTGTCCGGATTTTTTCTTATTGTTATCGGTTTCCTTGCTAAAATGTTTAAAAACTATGCTACCAAGATTTTAGTATTCACTTATATCTGATGAAGCTACCGTGGGGCGAAACGCCGTGTCCTAGATCCAGTTATATAGATCGTTAAAATAGAACATGTGATTTTGTAATAATACTTCTATTATTCTCATTCTCTGAAGTATAGCTGCTTATTTTTCGAATTATTTAATGCATATTGAACATTGAGTCGATACAACTTTTTTCGAAGTGTAGACATATGTCGTTCAATAATGAGATATAGACGGTTGCCAATAAACATCAAATTGCAATATCATACATTCGAAGGACGAACGTATACATATGACAATTAAAAATCATCAAATAACCTCACACAAGAGCTGGTTATAAAGTTTTACAATAAAAAAAGGTAAAAACAATTCGAAAGTGGTTTATGAATCACATCTGTAAATATTCCATAAATTTGGAACGATACAGCAAATAATGGTATAATAAAAAATGGTTCTGATATAAATTGAAGATTAGTTCTTCCTATCTAGAAAAATTAATGGAGGCCTCGGTAGACCAGCGGTAAGGCATACCGCTTGTAAGCCGAGGATGTGGGTTCGAGTCCCACCTTGCTCTTGGGTGTTGTGCATGTCCGGAATTTAGTGGTTCTAATTATAAAGATGAATTGTTGGGTAATGTACATCGTTTACAAGCCCATTGGCCGTTCGGAACCGGCGTTAAACTGTAGGTCCCTCGAGTTAAAAAAAAAAAAAAAAAAGAAAAATTAATGGTATTAAATAATGTAAGTCGATAACGAGCTGCATAGCTGTTTAGTGACCTGAGGTTCCATTTAGATTATCTTCACGTAAAAAGGCTGTCATATGATCTGGGGATGATTATGTCGAAAGTAGAAAACAAATAGTGAGTTGAATGGTATTTTTAATAGCCGAGTGTTGGCAGAATAATCAGTGATTGTAATTCGACTTCTTGTTTAATTTAACGTAATAAATCATAATTTCCATATTAGAGAGAAATATAAATCATATTATAATGATACAGTATTGTGCGAATCACTGTGAACTTTTCTCAAATGTAGTTTGTTTTGTAATTTAGTGCTCTTACAATACCGTTCATGCGATTTTAAAATTACTCTAATGCTGAAGTGCGCTTTTAGCTTTTATTAAAATATCCCGTACTTGTTTTGATATAGAACGAATCAAATACTTTCAGTATTCGAGAAGCTCTTCATTCCTGCATTACACTTGAATTAAAGGTTCGAATATCTCCACCTCTTGTGAAGCAATAAATTTTTTACAATCTGCCTTTGCATAGGATCCACAAATTCTCCATTGGATTGAAATTCAGTGGATTTCCAGGGGATTCCAGAAGAGTCTGCATATATTTGACCATTTTGATCTAAATGAAATGAAGCTATTTTCGAGAAGCTTCTCGTCTCTCTCTCTCTCACACCTGAATTACGGCTTCGAGTATTCCACTTCTGTTCTACAATCCACTATCTGGAATTATGCTGAAGAAGGATATAGCCTGAATGCACAATCAATTTTTTGCAATCTGTGTTTGCATATGATCTACAACTTTTTCATTGGATTGGAACCTAATGGAGTTCCAGGGGATTCCAGAAGGGTCTCCTTATATTTGACCATTTTCTTCTGGTCTTGCTGAAAGATCGGTTTATCGACTGCCTGCTGTTTTCGAGAAGTTACTCGTTTGTCTTTCACACCTGAAGTACGGTCTCTACCTCTGCCATACAGTCTGTTTTTTGCAATCCAACTTGCAAATTCTACGTTGGATCGAAATCCAGTGGGTTTCCAGGGAACTCTAGCAGGGTCCACAAACATTTCACCATTTTCTTCTAGGCGTGACATAAAGCTGAGTCGAGATTGCTTCGTTGGATGGTTGAACTCTTTGTAGTAGCATAGTCAAATTTTGCTACAGCATTGTATAGTACAATGGAATAAGATTTGATCATCCTGTTGAAGAAGGCTCAAGCAGCCGACTAATCAATTTTTCAGCAAGACTCGGCTTCTTGTCACGCTTTAATGAAAATGGTCGAATATTTGAAGAACACTCTAGATTGGCCTGGCCAATAACTGGATTTCAATGCAATAGATAATTTGCAGATCATATGCAAGACCAGATTGGTAAAAATGGATTGTTGAACAGAGGTGACGATATTGAAAGTTGTGATTCAGATGTTGTACAGTGATCAAAAGCTTATCGAAAAATCCTACTCGTTTTATACCAAAACAAGGACAGGCTGTTCAGTGAAAGGTACAGAAGCACAAATTCATTATTAAATTACCCTAAAAGTACAGTCCTATAAAAACAATTAATTCCAAACTACCTATACTTGAGAAACAAACTGCTATGTTCTCATTAACTCGCATAGCTCTAGATCTAATTTCCCTAGTTCAATTCTAAACCGCACAACATACCACAAATCTTCAATGAAAATGCCGTATCCCTGATTATGCCAAATAAATTATTATCCATGTGTATCTGTTTTCCTAAAACATCTAGTATTTATGAGAGAATCAGAGTTGAGTTTAGTTCAAAACTGTGGTTGGGACGGAACAATTGTAGAGTCTAACAATTTATTAATCGAGTTCAGCAAAACGGAATTATTGTTGGCTTTGTTTAATTGAATCAAGCCCCCTGCATTTAAAGTTGAGGTTGCTGCCACGGATTATTTGAAACAGTGGAAGGCATAAGGGTAATAAGCTCACTCCGGATAACCGTTGTATCGCATTCACTTGAGCATTAGCATAAGAATGTATGAAGTTGACAAATATCTGAGGATTCGAGAATTTTCATATTCAAGAATTTTTGGAAATATCTACCAAACAACGTCAAAAGGTTTCATGAATTAAACTTTGGTGAAATATAACTATTTTAGCCACAATATGATATTAAAACATTTTAATAACGTAAATGCACTGCTGGCTTAACACATGGTGGACCATTGTTAAGAAAATTCTTTTCAATTAACTTTTTTCCCAAATTGAGTCACAACATTTGCAATAGGATGAAAAATTTAAAATAAGAACTATGAGGAAGAATTAATTAAATTTGGGTTCCTTAAATATATTGGTCAGATAATAAGGAAAGATAAACCGCCTTTCAAAACTCTGGTGTATATAAATTAAATTGTATATATTATGATGCATTTTATATTGGTCAAACTGGTAGAAACATCTTTACCAGATTGGATGAACATAAAGAATCAATCATACACAGTAAGAAAGTAACTGGAGTTTCTGAGCATTCCATTAAGAATAACCATTTTATAGATTTAGATAATCCAGAGATATTGCATTTACTGAACCTTAAAGAAGCTGCAGATATTACATCGGCCAGTTCCAGCTACTTACCCCTCACTTATCACCAAATAGACCTTAGGATTGATTACTCATTATAGCAAACATGATACACTCATTATAGCAAACAATTAAAAATTTTCAAACCAGTTAGAAAATTTTTTATAATGGTTTAATAGCCCGAAACATATATGTCGAGTAAATAAACCAATTTTAGTGGAATCAAGCTGAGTGTTTCACTTTACTATATTTATAATATTAAGACATTGATTGTGTAATAACATTCTAGAGAGAAGCCACGATGGGTAAGCACTAATCTTGCTCATCGAGGTTGTAACTGTTCATAGGTTCAATTCGCAAGGAAAACTTTTTTCTGTGGTAAGTGGTTTTCCCCTTTGATTAAGATTAACGATCATATGCTTTATATGCAAGACCAAATCGGGAGTCGGACGTATGCAGGGAACATACGACCCATTCCTTTTAAAAAATTTAAACGTGTTTTTTATACTAGGTAGGTTGATATGAATTATTATTAAAAGCAAATTCGAGTAGTCGAATAATGTGAAGCGATTGATATTCAAACATACTGCTGGGCATAGTGACACACAAACTCTTCGAAAAATCTTTATTTCAATGGAAATGAAGTATGCCGCACTTTTAGATATAGTTAAGTATTATATAAATGAATGAATAAATCTTTATTTTGCACTTGGCTAGTTATTGCACCTCAGGTTAGGATTTTCCAGAAAAGAATACATTAGTTAGGTGTTGTATCTGCTAGTAGGAATGTATAATTCAGTATACAAATATTTGAACAGTATTCTAAACCTGGTTGGGCGCAGTCGATTCTTATGCGTTTACCGTTTATCACAAGCTTCGGCGCCAATTTCAATTTCCTGAAAATAGGATAAAAGAATCTTCCTTGACTTACAAATCCAGTTTTTGATGTCCCAGTATGAATATTGATACCCATATCGCTGAAACAAGATGAAAAGTATAATTCGCACGAAGGTTCTGAACTTCTTAGACTGCTCCAATTGACGATGTTATTAGTTTTTGCCACTAACATCTATGGTATGAGGATAGCTTAGAATGGAGATTTCCAATACAAAACAGGTAAGTCCAAGAGGTCGATGTGAATGTCATATAGAACCTGATCTTTGGCGTTCTGAGGCAGATTGTGGAACATTATGGCGCTTGTGGACCAGTCTTTTAATTTGAGAATTATTCTTTGGAGTATCGTCAGTATGCTAATAACTAAGAATGAAATTTATGGTGAATAGAGATTTTCATTGAGAATCATACCTAAAATTATGAGGAAAACAATATGGACCCCCAAGTTGTGAATGAATGGAACATTCAAGAAACAACTCAGGATACTCCATTCTTTATTTTAGTGCGATAATTATCTGGTACATAAACAAGGATTGTTTTCCAAGGGATCTTTTGACCGCCTGTTCAAATCAGCACCTGCAATGCTGGTACTTCATTCTGAATTCATGGGGCCTGGTGATTCATACATCGACTTCGTTCTGTTAAGTCGTCAGGACATAAAATGGCTCAACTTGATATCTTTCTCTTTCCGAGATGGAAAATGTTAGCCGACCTCTCCGACATTTCAATCAGTATTTCACTATGTGTCGGTGGCAAAATGCCAGACTAAACGCGAATGTTTATATGTGCCTGGAATAAATTGTGGAAAATGAATTTCCCGGCTAGCGTATATCGTCATTTTTCAGAACTCACGATGCTTAATTCACTGAATAATTTTCCAATGAATAAGGTTTATCAGGAAAAACTTTTGAGGTGAAATGAATTTTCACATGACCAGACTGGATTTTAATATCAGTTCGTTTGTCACTGTCATAAGATATTTGCTTGGTTGTATGCTTGTGTATAAATATATGAATATATATATATATATATATATATATATATATATATATATATATATATATATATATATATATATATATATATATATATATAATTGAGTAGAACTAGGACATTTATTCGAAACTAATCAAACAAACTTCCTAATGGAGCTGGTTATACGAGTTCACGATGCATCGAAATATTCCCACCTATCTTGGACGGTAAATGTTAGAAATGTGAAGATGTTCAACACAATCGATGCAAAATAATATACAGACTGTTTCGCCCTTTTTGGGACTCATCAGTATTATCCATCTATCTACCGCATGGAATAACCTATCCACTATTTCAAAGGGTCCTTTATTTTCCTACACAATGGAATGAATATAAACATGACACATCTTTCGGACAGGTGAAACAGTTCGGCAACGAGAATCCGAACGTCCTGACACTAGAAGGTGGCTACTATATCTGCTAAGCTGTACAAATATACATACATATATATATATATATATATATATATATATATATATATATATATATATATATATATATATATATATATATATATATATATATATATATATATATATATATATATATATATATATAGTCATAGAAAGATTAGTTTATGATAGAATGTTGAAATATTTGGATAAATTCTCATTTATAACAAGTTGCCAGCACGGTTTTCGGTTTGGTAGATCGACGGAGTCTGCGGCATGTGATTTGGTGAGTTTTTGTGTATGATTGTTTAGATGATGGGATTTTTGTGGCTGGGTTATTTTTTGACCAATCTCGTGCATTTGATTGCTTGAACTTCAACTTTATTTTGGATAAATTGTTCAATCTAGGTTTCAGGGGTGTTTTCCTTGAGTGGATACGAAGCTTTTTGACCAACCGATGGTTGATTGCGCGGGTGGGGCAACATAGCTCAGCTAGATACCCTGTAGAAATGGGCGTGCCCCAGGGTTCAGTCCTGGGACCACTTTTATTTATTATTTTCATGAATGACTTGCCTGACTATATCATGAACCATTTCTTCAATTTGCTGAATATCAAGATTGTATTATTTGCGGATTGTACTTCGTTCATTATTTCTGCACAAACTTTTGACGAACTCAGGGCAGGTTGTGAATCACTAGTCGGGTACTTCACGGATTGGTGTTTCAGGAACTCTATTATATTAAACGCAAGCAAGACTGAACATGTCCACTTTCAGATGAGGGATTCAGATCCCCAATTAATCCTAAATCTTCAGTTCGGTGAGCTGAGGCCCTCTCAGTGTGTCAAGTTCCTTGGATTACATATTCATAAAAATTTAAAGTGGGGGGATCACGCTGATCACGTTTGCAGAAAATTGAGTAGCGCATTTTACGCTTTGAGACGCATAAAACTCATATTACCACAGGATTCTCTAATAAATTCGTATTATTCACTTGCATACAGTCACCTCAACTATAACGTTATATTTTGGGGTGATTCCTCATTTAGCAATTCAGTATTCATTGCCCAGAAGAAAATAATACGTTTGATTTTTAACTTGAAACCTAGGGAGACCTGTAAACCCTTCTTTATAAAGAACAAAATACTGTGTTTCCCTTGTATTTATATTCTTGGATGTCTTTTGTACACTCGTAGAAATGTTTTATCACTGAGTAAGTGTTCTGAGTTTCATGATTATGAAACAAGGCATAGAGAAACTCTCTGTATTCCAAAACACCGAACTTCTAAATTTCAGCAGTCACCTATGTATAATGGCATCAAATTTTTTAACCATCTGCCCGATAGGTTGAAGGTTTTGGAGTACAGAAGATTCAAAAAAGAAGTTAAGTTTTTGTTACTCGAGAAGTGTTTTTACAGCAAGGCGGAATATTTTGATAAGGATATAAAGTAGCCTTTATGTATCTTGTTATTAGATGTTATTTTACTTTTCTTTTTTTTTTTTATATTTGTTGTCTTTTTTGTAAACGTGTCCTATACAAGTGTATCTTGTCTGAAAGGATGAATAAAGTTATTATATTATTATTATTATTATTATATATATATATATATATATATATATATATATATATATATATATATATATATATATATACTGTACCAACTGTGGAATATTTTTAATGATAGAGGTTCCTGGAAAATCTGGGGACATATCGATTTACATGTTCCATTTAATTCCAAAAAGTGATAAAATCTTTCTCATTTTCCGAATATTTCAACGGTTATTTCAACAGATGCTTCCACTGCGTTGGCGAACATATTCAAAAGAGGAAGGATTCGTTTTATAAATAATTTTTCAAATTATCAAGTCCAATGGTACTAAGTCTGGTTATCTTGGAGGCCATTCAATGAAACCGCTTCTACCAGTTCCACCAGGAGAATATTGATTCAACAAGTCACGTACAGGGGCTGTATAGTGTGGTGGAGCGCTATCCTGTTGAAAAAATATATAAGATTCATCCGTCAAAGTATCAGTTAAAAAAATAGCTTAACAATATTATTTAACAAAATGCCAGCCTAGACATTTAACAAATATTTTATTTCTGTTTGCAAGTAAATCGGTTGCAATTTTAAATCTGTTTACTTCAAATTCGTTCCGAAACTTTTTCCTTCCATTTATTCTGCCGACAGTTTAAACAGGTTTTTTTACCTATTTCAACGCAGTACCAAAGATATTAGCATGTTTATAAAGATAATTGGAATACCTTCAGAAAGATCTGCCACTTTACACCCTGTGCCATTTAAGACACTTGAAGGGGATGCCACCCTGTTTAGGGGGATGACTCTAGGATCAATCCTCTTGAAAGCAAAAACGACCTGTCTTCCAGAAGGTCCTCTACTATTGAAAATATTCCAGATGGACATTAACTTCAACGTTTTATACATAAGGAAAAATACGTAAAAATATGAGAGTTTCGTTTGCGGAAATTTTTCCCTTCAAAACTATCCCAAGTCACAAAAACATATGGTTCAGGCTCGGGTTCAGGATGATGAGCATGTAACCCTAGCTGAATGTCCGTTCACTGACATAGTAAAGGGGGCATTGGTTTCATTTTATTTGAGTTAACAATTTCTTCAATTTATAATTAAGTACATATTGTTTCAATAGGAGTATAAGTATCAGCCTCAATAATTAACAATAGCAAATTGTATCAGAATGGACTAGAACTGAAAACGGATGAACTGACAGTTCGATGAAAAATGAGACGAAAATGAGAACTGTGATCGTGTAAAGAGCCTGTTTTCAAGAGTTTCATAGTCGAAATATTCTTGGTCATATCGATTATAGTTGACTGTTGGCCAACTGTTGCTACTGGTGAAAAGCAAATACATATCGTGGGGGTGATTGGAATATCACCTTTTGGGTTCCCATCTAGAACTGTCAGTATTTTTAGACTGAAATACTTACTAATTGCAGAAACTAATCTGCGAGAATGTAATCCCACAGCTTTTATTGGTCCGAACGTGGCATGTATACAATATGTAGATATTTTGATCTCGCCGATAACGACCGTTGGTTTAAATCACATGGATTATATGGAAGTTGGTTGTAGAAACTTTAATTAGGACGATAAGGCACTAAGTTGATATTCATTAATGTCACGAGAAAGACTATTACACTCGGTTTTTCCAGTTGAATATGGCTTCTGTCATGCTGCTTTCTTTATAGTTGTTTGTCAAGTGGACCCTTTCAATACACAAGTCAATCGATATTTCTCTTGAGGTCAAATTTCGTTAAAAAAATAACACTGATAATTTTGAATATTGAAAATTTTTCTGAAAAAGTTTTAGAAGAATTTCATAGGAATGGGTTGTGATTGGGGAAAGAATCAATAGATGATTCAAATTGGAAGAAGATTATAATTGTTCGGAAGAAAGGAGTAAAAGGAAACCTTCAACGATATTCTACCTGTATTGATATTTTTATTACTCCCATTATCCATTTACTTATTCTGAATACCTACTGAATGAATTATTGTTATGAACTAAGTGATTTGTACAGTGCGATACTGTTTTGCTGTTAGCAAAGCTACCTTTGTGTAGAATGTAGGAACAAATCTTCATCTTTAAGAAAAAAAAGCATTATTCAATCCACTAAATTACAAGATGCTGTAATATATTCTCCTAGATTAATTATACTATTATTATCAGTATCAAATACTTTTGACTCATTTTTTAGTCGTATTTTCCCCGAAAAAAACATACTATTGCATTGTATCGAAGGAGAGCGTCAGGTGAGAGAGTACTTTTTCCCGTTTCGGAACCTCGATTTTCGTAACATTTTTCATGTCTGCTTTACTATTAAAGCGTGATTTTCCAGAATATAATTCGATCCGTTAGAGACGCATTTCGACGCGATATATTTCGAGCGAAAAATACGATGAAGCTCTGATGCTTGCAAGTTTTTTTTTCTTGACCCTTACATCCACATGGCAATGCAGCAAGATCGAGTCAACTATCACTCTTAATTGAGGGTATGATTCACTAATACAAACAGTTCATAAAGATTATTTACAATAGATATAACCTATCTATTGTTAATAACATTCTTTTTGAAGCAAAAATTGATGCATGGGGTAAGAAAACACAAAATATTCTAAAAAACACAAACATTTCTATACTTTACAGTAAAAAGCTTGAACCAAGACGCCGTTTAGTTGAGCATAGCGCGGATAGTGCCCATTTGTTTGTTCTACGAGGCGAGTATTTACCACGCAGTTGCCACAAGTATGACATCTGGAGGCTGCGTTCGGCGAGTATTTACAACGCATTTGCTGGATCGTTTTTCATCGACTTCACTTGCAAAATTTTTCACCGCGAAAAGCCCTTTCATTTTAACGGAATAGTATATAGGTAGCCTATGTCCACCCTGAAAGATCATTCTAGATATTAGTAAAAAAAATTTTTTATTCGGGTGGAATATATATATATATATATATATATATATATATATATATATATATATATATATATATATATATATATATATATATATATATATATATATATATATCTATATATATATATATATAATATATATATATATATATATATATATATATATATATATATATATATATATATATATATATATATATATATATAATATATATATATATATATATATATATATATATATATATATATTATATATATATATATTTATTTAATATATATATATATATATATATATATATATATATATATATATATATATATATATATATATGTATATATATATGCGGAAAAAAAGTATGGACTTACCCTAATAATTTTGCAGCCTTCAGGTTTTATGGAAAACGCTCGACCAGGTCGATTTAGTTTTTTGTTTCCTACATTTTGACCAAATTATTTTGTTCTTTTAATGACATCTGTCAAAAATATGACGTCATCGACATTTTTCTCAAATGACAGTGTATAGCATGCGATACATCGTTTGAAAGCTCTTGTTTCACTTAGTATGTTCCTTAATTTTTATGCGATTCTGCAGCTCCGTTTCAAAATGACGGCCGTCCAAAACTTCTATTGTAATGCCATGGAGATATCAAATTTCGTTTTTCTCCATGGACTTGAAAAACAAGCCCAGGCCAAGAAACTTAATGTAAAGACAAGAATTGAATGATTAAGCCTTAGTACTGTCTGAGCATGATGATTGATAGTTTTTTTTTTGATGAATCGAGAAAGAGTTATTCTTTTACTGGTAGTAAATTAAAAATAATTTTCACAATTTTACAGCCGCCAATTCGAAACGAAGCTACAGAATCGCATAAAAATCTAGGAACATATTGAGTGAAGCAAGAGCTTTCAAATGATGTATCGCATGCTATATACTGTCATTTAAGAAAAATGTCGATGACGTCATATTTTTGACAGATGTCATTAAAAGAACAAAATAATTTGGTCAAAATGTAGGGAACATAAAAACTAAATCGACCTGTTCGAGCGTTTTCCATAAAACCTGAAGGCTACCAAATTATTAGGGTAAGTCCATACTTTTTTCCGCACTGTATATATACATATATATATATATATATATATATATATATATATATATATATATATATATATATATATATATATATATATATATATATATTATATATATATATATATATATATGTATATATATATATATATATATATATATATATATATATATATATATATATATATATATATATATATATATATATATATATATATATATAAAACAGAATTCTTCGTGTTATCGATACACGTTCGTGGCAATAAAATGAAGTGAACTAGGACATTCATTTGAAACTAATCAAACAAACCTCCTAGCGGAGCTGGTTATACGAGTTCACGAAACATCGAAATGTCTCCATATACCTTGGACGGTGTATGTTAGAAACATTAAGTTGTTCATCACAATCAATGGAAATGATAGACAGTCTGTTTCGCCCTTATTTGGGGCTCATCAGTATCATCCATCCATCGAAAGTGATAACCAACCAAATATTTCTAACGGCGTTATATTTTCCTTCCAGTGACTATATGGCATATAAATATGACACAGCGCCACCAGTCGGAAACAAATGAACCACATCTTACAGATAGAAGAAAACATTTCGGCAACGAGAAGTCGTACGTCCTGACACCCGAAGTTGGTTACTTTAATCGCTAAGCAAGAGTAAAGTTGACACATCAATTCCATGTAATGCAACATTTACACACCGCGAGTAACAAGCGCTCCAATTTTATTCCTTTTACAGGTAGCAAATGAATATAAAACAGTATAACCAGCTCCGCTAGGAGGTTTGTTTGATTAGTTTCAAATAAATGTCCTAGTTCACTTCATTTTATTGCCACGAACGTGTATCGATAACACGAAGAATTCTGTTTTATATTCATTTGCTACCTGTAAAAGGAATAAAATTGGAGCGCTTGTTACTTGCGGTGTGTAAATGTTGCATTACATCGAATTGATGTGTCAACTTTACTCTTGCTTAGCGATTATAGTAACCACCTTCGGGTGTCAGGACGTTCGAGTTTCCGTTGCCGAAATGTTTTCTTCTATTCTGAAAGATGTGGTTCATTTGTTTCCGACTGGTGGCGCTGTGTCATATTCATATGCCATATAGTCACTGGAAGGAAAATATAACGCCGTTAGAAATATTTGGTTGGTTATCACTTTCGATGGATGGATGATACTGATGAGCCCCAAATAAGGGCCAAACAGACTGTCTATCATTTCCATTGATTGTGATGAACAACTTAATGTTTCTAAGATACACCGTCCAAGGTAAATGGAGACATTTCGATGTTTCGTGAACTCGTATAACCAGCTCCGCTAGGAGGTTTGTTTGATTAGTTTCAAATAAATGTCCTAGTTCACTTCATTAGATATATATATATATATATATATATATATATATATATATATATATATATATATATATATATATATATATATATATATATATATATATATATATATATATATATATAGCACTGGTGTATCATTTGTGAGGAAAATACGACAATATCAAATTCTTTTTTATTAGTATCCGCCAATGTGAATTCATACGGAAAATAACTTCGTAACCGATTTTATTGTCGTTCGCGTTACGTCTGTATGAACCGGAATATTACTGGATTTTTCATGTCAAATTCAGGACGAGGGTGTACATTTATTCAAAACATGCGAACTGATTTGTATATTTTCAGTTCAGTTGTCCATTTCAACGGTTATTTTGTCAGAGCGTGACTACTAAAACTTCCAGTGTATGGTTTACATCATGGTAAATATATGAATTAAAGCCGAACAATTCATCTCATTCAGAGGTTATCTATGCACATACGGGCGATGAAAAAGAATAAAATTATTTGTATACGAAATTGTGACACACTTCTAGCGAAATAATTTGGGAATATTCAGAGGTTGTCGATGATTTTGTCCTAGATTGTTAAGGATCAAATTCAAGAAACATTTTATTTGAAATAACTTTTTTTTGACGAAGAATTCACTAAATTTCTAGAATTCACGCGGAATTTCTAGTATTGTGATGGACTAATGGAAAATACAAAAATTTCTTGAATTTACTTCAAATTTCTAGAATTGTCTATGAATTAACAAAAAGTTTCTAGAATTTTATATATTCATCTATGATCTATGGCTTGACGAAGAGTTCACAAATTTCTCGACTTTTTCCAGAATTTTTTATGGTTCAAGGCGGTATGCAGATTGTTTCGAACTTCCTAGAATTATCGATTTTTTGATGAAATATTAGCTCAATTTCTCGAATTCGCAAGAACTTTCTAGAATTGTCAGTAAATTATCCAAAAATTCAACACAATATTTCTAGAATTTCTAGAGGGTCGCATAATATTTCACTCTTTATATTTTAAACAAATGTACACTTAATAAACTGTCCGAACGTTAATATTCTTCTATCGGCGCCTCTATGAATACCACGAGAGTGCGCCAAAAGAAGGAGTTTCTCTGAGAATACCCCTGGATAAAACACATAGTTCTGATGAAATTTCAAGATAGCAAAAGGTTTATGAGATATTTCCTATGTTGCCCAATAGGTGGCACCATAACGAACTAGATTAGCTCAGAATACCTCGAAGATCGAAAACAATATTTTTCGTTGTAATGGGCCACTTTTTGTTATTTCTTGAATAAATGTAGCTTACACATAATCTACTAGTATCTTACAAAATTTAAAACCACGACTGTTTTTTTCTTTCAAGATGAAGTTTGCGAAATAAAATAACATTCTTTTTCGTCCCGCAGTATCAAATTCTGAGATAAAATCTCGGATTAAATCTAAACTCGTCGTATAAGTTGTCAGAAAACTTATTACAAATATGATGAATTCAAATTATACACTAAGTGAGAAAAATTCCCCTAAGCAATATCAGGAAGCGAATTACGGGATACTTTTCGGTTTATATTTCAAGACCACCTTTTATTTCATTCACTTTCAAATTATTATACTTCAGCTTTGGATTCTCGCCAAATGAATAATAGATTATTAAGCGGGATCTCGGAATTTAACGGACTTCTAAATGCTCGTAATAAATTCAATGGTTTTTACAGTTTATCTGCAGAATCGTATAATTCAAGATTTCTTCGATGGCCGGTGTGAAAAACATGGAATTCTACATAGATATCCCTGTCATGATGTATATGGACATATTACATTTGAGACATTTAAGCTAATTTGAATGAGTTATAATGAAGAATTGAGAACCCTGAGGAAAATCGAAAAGATTTTTTGTCTTTCCGAGTAACTCTCATTTCTGATGGGACATGGTTTAAGTATACATGTTTCATTACATTAATTTACTTAGTGATAAACAATGAATGATACATAAGTAATGAATTAATCAAAACTACCAAGACCATCGACAAGTTGCCTGATTGGTATGGCCGTGAATATGAAGAAATGTGTTTCTCATTGGCCATTACAATATGAAAAGAGGATTGGTATGTTGATGTAGGCGTAAAAGGCTGAACGATGTTTGTTATAATAAAACTAAGGAATATACAAGTCATCAGTATTCGTGAGCTACGACACTATATTCGATTTGGTCTTTCAGCCTCATATCCATTAATGAAGGTAGTGATATCGAATTCGTAATGTACTCACATATTATGTACAAAACTCGAAAATTTAATCTGTTTTTGATACCTGTATATGATTCGAACAAGCGAACAGCATTACGCTATCTCTAAGTCCATTAATTCCATTGAAGTGAACGTTCAGGTCTGCCAAAAACACATAAACTCAGTGGCGTGGACCAAACCTTCGCATCAAGATATCACCTTCGAATTTGAAGGTCACCTTGAGATCCACAACAAGAGTGTTGTTCGATTGCGTTCTTGGCCAATTAGGCGGTGTTTTTTGTGCCGGCATCGAGAATTTGATATTCCAGGTTTTTTCGAATCAAAATTTGAATGAAGACGTATTATTTTTCAACGTTTCCAATCATAGTTGGGGGACAATCGATAAACCTGAATTGTTAGAGCTTGCGACTAATGCATTGAGATTCAACAACGAATTGAAGATAGAAGGGGAGAATAGTGAGGTACGCCACTGCGTTACAGGCATAAGGAATGTTTCTGGTGGCCACTGAAGCGTGGTGTCATCTGTGGACTCATATAAAATCCATGGGTTGACCAGCTAACTATAATAATTTAAAACGGCCTAGCGAACACACTGACCTTATGATACCCTTGTGTCTTACTTATTATGTCGTTCGTAGTACGCCATGTTGCGTTGATTAGGTATTACATATTTAACACATTATTTAATACATAACCTACTACTACTTGCTAAGATTATTGTTACAGTTGTACAGTTCAGTTCAATGATGAGAAGAGCAATTTGTAATTGTTCCACTTTTGATGAGTTTTAGGAGATTTTCAAGAATAGATATCATACATGATTTCGAAATGTATCAAAATGATGCACGTATTCCACAGCAGCAAACTAAGTATAATGGTATTTTCATAGAAGAGATGTTAGGGGCATAAAAATACTGGAAGAATGTAATAATTTACTGATAATATAACATTCTCAGAGACATTTTGTACTCATATCTGCTCATGCTTAGAAATATTCATATCTATCAATTCAAACTTTTAGCGTCTTTACAAGAATTCATTTTACAAACTTTGAAGCTCCCTATGTTTTGAAAGGAGCTAAAAGTTGTTTTAGAAAATATGCATATCCATATGATTCACTTTGGATTAGCAAAATAAACGATGGTGTGTGAAAAGTGTCTATCACTGCATGAATTAAAACTAACAAACTACTGTTCTTTTAGTGGTCTCACAACCAATCCATCAAACAACCTTGTTTTGATATGTGACATATTCCATGAAGAAAACTAATGAATAAGATGAAAATATATATTTTTCCATTGTTTTCGAAAGATTCAATATAGCTTTATTGTCTAAAAAACAATAGATGACCATTGTTACATTCTTATAGCGAAATGGTTCAGGCTGAAGTGAACCAATTTTAAATTATTAAGTGAAGATCCTTTGAGAGAAAACAATTTAATTTACACACTCAAAATCAAAACTATCAACATCTCTATTACTCCTACTGAAAATGGGAGTGACGACATTATTTTGCATTTTATATTGTTGGCCAACTTTGATCGTCGGCTGAGAAAATGAATGCATTAAGTTCTATTAGGAAAAATACCTGGTCCAAAGTCTCAGGACCGAAAAAAAAAGAACACTTTGAATAGCGAAGGTCTTTCACACTTATTATATACAGATTAAACCGAAAGGTTTGAGCGAAAACGAAGGAGAGTTGAGCCCATTTTATAATAAAAAGCGGATAATGTGAGACGGCGAAGTGATCGCTTATAGAAAGGTGGGATTGATTTAGATCATTAAGTCAAATGCCCGAACCGACTTATAATTATGGACATACCTGGTTGGTTTACATAATGTTATTAAGGAAGATAATTTCCACATTAAAGAATGGATTAGTTATATATACTTTTCAACCTTCATGCGACGACTATCATGGGAACAAAAATGATCTACGGGGCTATTCTGAAAACTTTTGAAAGTAATGTCAAAGAATGATATCGATATGTAAATGAATATATATGTATATAGATATCTATATATATATATATATATATATATATATATATATATATATATATATATATATATGTATATATATATGTGTGTGTGTGTGTGTGTGTGTGTGTGTGTGTGTGTGTGTGTGTGTGTGTGTTCAGAAAGGTTTCTGCTGTCCAACTCATGTGACAAGCTTGAGTTTTATAAGACCTAGACATTTCGGCTTCTTTTGCGAAACCTTTTGGAGTTAGGGGAAATAAGTGGTATTCCGAGTACGTAGTCTTAATCTGCCTACTCCAAGAACTAAATGAAAGGTTATAAGGTATCCAATTCAAAGGCCACAATCTGCCTTTTCTACCAACCGAATTCCTTAATTCAAATCTGAAGTTTCTATCTGCCCATTGTTCACAGTTATCTCTGAAGAGTAGCCAGGTTGAAACTTCAAATTCACTGGTGGCGTAAAAAGAGGGAGACAAAGCATTCGTATTGTTTCTAACCTTTTCTAATTTCCATTCGGTTCGTGGAGAAGGCTCACCCAAAAATCCACTAACTCCTAAACGCGGTTCACTCCGAAAACTAATTCACACATACGCACACACACACAAATTTATTTTGCATGTCACTTATTTTTGACAGAAATAAGACCTGTTTCAACAACTTAAGTCATTTTTAGGTTTCTTGAAAATGACAGTAGTCGAAACCGGTCGTATTTTTGTGGATATCAGACAAAATAAATTTATTTCATTTAAATTAAGATGTATTTCCATAAAATGAATTATTCATGGATATCCTTCATTATCATGATTATAGGGATATTGAATGAAATAACAGACAATAGAGTATATCAATCTACTTATATTATAATCTGAAAATCATGAGTAATTACTCAAAAACTAACTAAATTTTGGGAAAAATTATTTTTTCAATTTTCAAAAGTTGTTGAAAAGTTAGCCAGTTTATTGTTAAAAAAGGAGAATTCCAAATCTCATTTTCATTATTTTCATATAATTTTAAACTAGAATCAAACCTAATGGAATTGAATATTCATTCATCTTATACTTGAGAGCACCCTTTCAATTTCCATATAATAGTCAATGAACTGAACATTCTGGGTCATAGCACTCCATAGTAACTTACGGTTCACTAGACGTGATTATCTATGTACTTTCTTCTGTTACCTAACAGATCCTCAGTGTTATATTCGAAGTTTCCTATGATTATAAACTTCTAATGTGCTACCTGTAGCTTTAAGCGACTGGGAATCAATTTAATTGATTAATCCCTCGATCAATTCCAATTACATCATGCCATGGTTCGATCTCATGAAATTAGGACGTTTCAGAATATTAAATTCCTTCAAATTCATGGTGCACGAACTAGTCAATCAAGTTTATCTGAAGTAATGTTCTCTGTTAGATGCTTTTAGAGAAATATACCTTTTGATGGATGAATCGATATGTCAGGGGCGCTTCAATAAGATATATTCGAGGTGGAAGTAGAAGTAACCATTGAGTGTTTTTTTGAGGTTTTGCGCATCTCCACAGCTCATCTAGATTGAGTTAGATTGATGAAATTTCTTCAACTATTTTCCTCAGGTGTCGCCATTTTATTTTAGAGATGTCATATTTTTTCGTGGTTTTTGGGGTTTTGCACACCTCCAAAGCTTTTGCTGATTGAGTTAGAGGATTGAAATTTGGCATCTGGATTGAGTTGATGCAAGGTTAAGGCCAGTTCTTAGTGAGGGTTTCAACTGATTCCTTTTACCACCTCAACTTTTGGAAATCTCGATGATCTCTCAATAACAAAAATGAGGGGGATAATATGACCTTTGTGACGAAGCTCAGCTGCTCGCGCGTTTTTCTTTTCCAATGATGAAGAATCATTAAATTCTAATTTTTGATATTGAAGAAGGCGTGGTAACAAAACTCTCTCGACTAATATCTACTGAATTTGGACATTGACAAATAATATGAACATGTCAACTACTTCAGAACGTACAAGATCAAACGCTTAACCAAAACAAATGAGAACTTCTAACTTCTATGGGCGCCTACTACTTACTGCAGACTTTTTTAAAATGAGAAAATAAAAAAAAATAAAAGGACACCAGTGAATCTTCAAATTATTATGAACGAAGATTATACAACAAATTAGAATTCCAAAAAATTTCTGTTGCAAATAGCGACATAATGGGCAAGCTTGCGAAGTGAAAATGAAGATAACTTGATTTATGTTATCCACCTTTCGGGCCTCCATTTCAGCACACCTATCGGCCAAATTATGAAACAACAACGTACGACGAAACTACCATTTAAACTTTGCTAATTATGAATCTTAATTAAAATTTATGGGACTCCATATTATCTCTCCGAAAGGTTTTTTGTTCCAGTAAAATGCAACGAGTAGTTAACTTCATAACGTTGTAATGTATACTTAGAACAAACAGAATGAATCGGGAACTACTGTTTCATATTTTGCGTAACATTTTCTGCTGCATTATATATTCAGCGAGCTCATAATTATCATAATTTTTTATGCACTCAGTAAACTCAGATGAATGATCTACTTTTATTCTCTTTTCTGGTAGCGAAGGAATAATGAAATCTTAATTTCATCTAAAAGTAGACGACATTAACATATATGACTTTTTTGAAAGTTGTGTTTACTATTAAATTCAGCTTTCAGAATCCACCTCCACAAACTAACAAGGATAGACAAACAATTTTTATTTTGAGATTATTATTTCTGCGTTTGAATAAAAATAAAAAAACTATTAACTTTTGTATTAATGTGAAAAACAATCGCATAGAAAAGAATCAAATGGGGTTATATATGGAGATCTTAGGGGCCAATCTATAAAACCCCTTCATATCATTGGATTTATCTATCCAGCAGTGGCGTACGTTCTATGTTTTATGGATTGATGTAGTTTCGCTATGTTCAGTGTTATCTGCAAAATTAATTAACTTTCTTTATATGGCGTGATCTCCCATTTCTCTTGGTCTACGTTCTGATATATCAGGTGGTGCCATTTGATAAGGCTGAAGTAGGTGAAATTTGGAAGTACTTTGCAGTATCACCCTTAGTATAAAATTACCGTATTCTGGCAAAGCCACAATGGTGAAAAACTAGAGAAGGAATCGATGTAATCATAACGTCAAGTAGATTGAATCAATCGGAAGTAAGTCAGAGAAATCGACAACACCGAAATATATTCATATTAGGTTGAATGCTTTTTTATGTCAGCATTGAATATTTTCAGTTAACGAAGACATCCCCATGAATATGATGAGAAAGTCTGTAAAATCTCCCATTTTATCATGGCGGTGGAATAATCTCGAGTAGCAAAATCCGCTGAAACATGGATATATTCGGCTTGCTTCCTAGAAGGTGAATGTGTAGTGTGAGTGAAGTGAATTTTCTGAAATTTCCTCTGGGAATGTGCGGGTGTAAACACCGAATGTGATGTATAATGATGAATATCTTCCTCGTGGACTAGCCCGGAGTGACATCTATCAAATTATGAGCTGAGGCACTTTTTTTCTTCGTGTTCTGCACTTCGCCTCACCTTTCGTGACATTTACCCTAGCTCGAAAATCAATTATCTCGTGCGTACAATAACCTTCATGATTTCTCATAGCGATAGAGTAGCGTTTACATCTGCCTTAATAACAAGTACAAGTAGCTGGCCTATTGAGCTATTGAGTTCGTTATTTTTCAGACAACGGAATCAACGGTAATTCATCGAGATCTATTCAATTTCCATGACGCGAAATTATGTTTCTTTAAGTATGCCAAGTGGATAGGAATATATAAAAAGTTCTGTCGTTGATTGGAATTCCTATATTTATAACAATGGCTAGTAAGTGCGGGATATGTGAAAGAAAATAGCTAAGTATGCAGAAGATAATCTTATAGAATAATATATTGGAAATAGCTAGAAGAAGTGTTGAAATTCTAGTTGGCTGTTTATCGAAATCATTGGACTAGATCTGATGGCCTGCTCGATTTCTCGATTTGAATCCTTTAGATGTTTGCATTTAGGGTTTTGTCAAAACAATAGTTCAAGCAATTTCGGTTGAAAACTTTGACGATTTTAGAAATTTCATTGTGATATGCGAAAAACTAACAATTACGCCGTGACTATTTAAAAAAATACATAATTGAATGAAGTGAAGACAAGATTCTTGTTTTGTAGCTGATGGGATTTAACAATTAAAATTTGATTTATTGTTGTTATTTCACATTGCTTGTTGTTTTATATTAATAATTATTGTGTCATATTGAAGGTTTACTCCTGGTTAACTATTAGTTTTGTTGTTTATTCAAAGCCTTCTAAAATGTTTTCCATGAAATGTAATCACTTTTCTTTAGCCATTTTTTAGAATTATGTGTGAACAGAATATGATTTTTTCAAGAAGCAAATATCAATGTTATTGAGGCCTCGGTAGACCAGGCGGTGGGGTTTACCGCTTGTAAACCGAGAATTGTGGGTTCGAGTCCCACCTTGCTCTTGGGTGTTGTACATGTCCGGAATTTAGTGGTTATAGATTTAAGAGAAATTGTTGGGTAATGTGCATCGTTCACAAGCCCATTGGCCCTTCGGAACCGGCGTTAAACTGTAGGTCCCTCGAGATAAAAAAATTAAAAAAAAATCAATGTTATGAGCTAAGTAAACTCAAAAGCAAAAAAGTTGTTAAATAATTTCTCTTTTCTATATTCACATTTCTGCATGGAATTTTAACGAGTCCAAAAGTGCTGCAGAAAAATAGTAGAGGAGCTATTTGATTCACCCCCTATGGATAATATAACAGGGTTGTAAAAATAGTCACAATATGTATTTTTATTAGTAAAACTTGTCTACCCAATATTTTTTGATCAACCTAATTGCAGAGGGGTATTTAAAAATATATATCTGTAAACCTAATAGCCGCTCGAGAATCATCCCTTTAAATTTTTCGAACATATTTTGAAACACACTGTATATATATATATATATATATATATATATATATATATATATATATATTTATATATATATATATATATATATATATATATTTGTGCATGCCTAATTTCCTTTTTTTCAATTTCAGTGATGTGAAATTCAGTTAATTATTATTATAGGAAGTTAATTTACAAAACATGCAGTTGACTTATACCTGCAAAGTTTATCGTCAATTCGAGTATCGTATGGTATGATCCATTTCCCCTTACAGCATACAAAGGAATCAAATTTCATTGAAGTGGAAATCGTCTAGTTCGCGCAGGATATTTTATCCGTGAAAATAATTCCTTTATTAGCAGCGGTACTGTATTTTCACTTCAGGGAGAAATGCTCCATTCCGATGCGGCATTCCAGGCAATATTTCTTTCTCCTTTGTATCATGTTGCAACCGACCTGCCTAGTTCAATCCCGACTGTAATTTAATCTCTAAAACTCTATTAAAATTGGGAAAGATTGCACGCTCCATGTAGATAATTCCCATCCGGTTGAAATGCAGAATTACAACATCGGCTTTCATTCTTGTTCCCGACACAAATTCAGAAGAATAATGGATTTGATTAAGCTCTTATTCTGTGAAAATGAATCCTATACGTCCGGTATAAACTTGCAAATCTGAAGCATTTCTGCCAAGGAACAGTTAATCGATCCGTGGATGAATATATTGTGTATTTATAAAGCATGATGCCGGTTTGTATCTATTGATAATTACATCCTATTCGATTACTCATAACACACGAGTACAACATTCTACAAAAATTTCTCTGGACAGAAGTTCCAATCGCTACATAATATTAATCGAATAGCAGGAACAATGAAATGAAAAAACGTTTGCGAGTACTTAAATGATAAAATAAATGAATGGTAATAAAATTGTAATCAAAAATAATTTTTTTTTAATGTTAGGAAAATGAACTAATATTGAATTTAATCAGTATATTCAATCTTAGTAATGATTGGTTTGTGGTAATTAAAATGGGACACATATGTTTGCGATTCCATGTTATACGAGTGCCTGGGAATAACTACACTGATATTAGTATTGTATGTTGTAGATTTTGCTGTTTCTTAGTAAATTCTTAAATCAAATTTATCCCAAAGAAATTGTAGCTAGGGTTTTGAGTTTTCATTAGGAAAGTTGATGTTGAATTCACTACTTTGTTGTATAAATAAAGATAAAAACTGGTAGAAAATTTGTTTCCTTTGTTTATTCATTCCGACCTATGATTATCAACATAAGAATAGACAATAGATTATTTGTGAAGCTTATATCGAATTTTTTACGTCAAAATCATACGTAATCATTTATAATAATACACTAATATTATACTTATATCTTTATACACTTCACTTCATCATCGCTATCAACAACTCCTACTGAATCACTCATCATGTTTTTATAAATAAAATAATAACAATACCTACTAATATACTAATACAGCTGACCTTCATGTAATTCGCGTGTCAGTCGTGTCGCACTCAGTTTTAGGCCTATCTTCCATTCGATATATCTACAAAGTGACGATATATCGAGTGTTTTTTCCGAGCATCTTTCAACTGTGAGGAAATGTTTCGTGGACATCTTCTACATTTGCCAGGAGTAAGTGGTTGCGAATTTAAAGTATTTATTGTGATCAATTTTCGATATAAAATAAACAATTTTAACTTCAAAAATAGAAAATTCCGAAAGTTTTTTCCTGAGAAAGAATCGATATCAATTTTTCTTATTTCGAATTCAGATTCGGTACCATAAGAGGTGAAGTGCCATTTGAAATTTCAAAGTTGATATCGACTTTTTTTTGAAATTTTTCAAACCTTCATATTAAAAAAAAAAAAATTTGATGGACATTCTATATTATTGGAAAATATTACATCCAATATATATGTCTATGTATTCAGCTTTGTAACTATTGAAGCATTTCATGTGGTGCAGAATGAATATTTTTTTTTTTTTTTAACTCGAGGGACCTACAGTTTAACGCCGGTTCCGAACGGCCAATGGGCTTGTGAACGATGTACATTACCCAACAATTTATCTTTATAAATAGAACCACTAAATTCCGGACATACACAATACCCAAGAGCGAGGTGGGACTCGAACCCACAATCCTCGGTTTACAAACGGTATGAGGCGGTTCACCTTACCGCTGGTCTACCGAGGCCTCAAAGAATGAATATGATTCTAGAAAGTATTTTAATAAGTTAGACTCTTGTTTTTACACTGAAATACACATCATAGTGTTCTGACCTGAAGGAACAAAGCCGTCCACGTTCCAGGTGCGCTTGCTACATTATTAACCTCATGGAATCTCGGAGAAATATCGTATTTCTTCTGGGATCTGATGAGTGTTTTTTGTGCTGAGGCTGTTGCAATCCGCCAGATGCATATTAGTCAGATCTTACGGTAGCAGAACATTCCACACAGACCATTACGCTATAAATTACAACGGTAGTGCCCGCTTCAAATTAATTCGAAAATGAAACATACGGTATCTACACAATCAATTTCTTTCGGTAATTATACTTCGACGGTATGAATAAGTACCTTTTTTACAATTTCCGACGAGGATGTTCTTTTATATTGGATGCATAGAAAGTATTAATTCGTGATCGAATTTTCATCCATTATAGGAACGAAGTTTCGTTGCGCAGGTTACACTACAGCAGACACTTGGCGAATAAAAGATAGGCCTAAAAATGAGACACAGTAATGTAAGAGTAACTCTCTAGGTCGACTCTATTCGTATATTGGTATATATTCATAGTTTTTAACATTATGCCATTGCAGTAATTCTGATTAAACTTACTAGACATGACTTGAATTAAATGCTTTTAAGTTAACGAAATTCTTCTACAATTTTTCAAATGCGAAAACCAGATCAAGGTTCACTAGAAAGAGATATATAGTAGTTTTTGTTCAAAATAACCAATTTTGAATTTTTATTCTGATTGACTCATTTGTTTGAAAAACTATAAATATTTATTGACAAATGGAAACAAACTTGATTTAGTACGGAAACGACAGGATATCACAAAATAAATTATTTCGAAATTATGGTTCTTTTAAGCTTTTAAGTGCTAAGAGGAACAGTAAAATATAGATAAGAAATTTCATAGAATGTAAGCAGATCTTCTATGAATAAATTCGTTCGTACTTGCGACGATATATTCTGGGAATCTTATTCTGTATTTGTCTCTCTTTCCGAATAATTTCTTCAATTTATAAAGTGAGGTTGTGGTGAAAAAAATTGAAATTAATCGGCCTATGCAAAACCAGTTTATTGAACAGGAATACAACATGAATATTTTGAATGATATTCTAGCTCTAACTCACTATTCATACTCAGTTTGCATAAAACAGTGCTCATAAATACCGCTTTATGCAAATTGAGTACTTTCGATACCTGTGTGTTTCCATTTTCACTGAAGGTGTGTGAGCCACACAATTCTGACAGATGCGTTGTGGTATGTTTCAACATACTATAAAATTCCGTCTTGCATATTGTCAGATATGAAAGATTGTCTTTAGATTGTTGTCAGATTTGGTCGATAAATGATGATGACGAGCCTTAATAACGCCAAAACAGATGTCTTTTGTTGAAATTTTCTGTTGATGTTCACCTAGATGTTTCGATCGTTCACCACTTTAAGAATGAATGGAAATATCTAAGTGTCGCTACTTAAACAGCCAGCTATAACTGAGTGATTATATTCCTTGTACCTACATAATGACTTAGTTTTTTTAACACATTTCCTTATCGCACGTTACACTCCAGACAGTCGGCGAATGGAAGCTAGGCCTAAAAATATTACAAAATGTAATCGTAATAAAGGCGATCCTTTAAAGGCGGGCGCCATTTTTACTTTCAGAGAAGGTTGAATTCGATATGTGAATTAAAAACTACGTAATATTTTTTTTCAAGTACGAGAATATTCTTGAGAATTTTATATTGAAGTTTTCATATTAATATTGTATCAAAAAATATGTAACATCAACAGTAGCTACGTTACTGAAATAAGTGGAAAGCTTTGTAACAGTTCATGAATAATGCTCATCACCTGAGTGCACACCGGACTTCGAATACGACCTTATCAGTTTGATAAAAAGTCAGTATATTGATCGAATTTGAAATCAACGAATACTTGTAATAGTCTTTTTGAATCAGAGTTTTGTGCGAGAATTTTCATTAATTTATTCGAAAGACGTGATTGGATAATCTACCATTAAATTTAGTGAGATTTCTTATGTACCTACCCGAAAGATCAATTCATAAAAATAAAATAAAAATGTCGCCAATGGAAAAATATAAAAATTGGATTCTCTTGGGTGTTCTTGTAGAAAAATACGAACCGAAATGTCAGC
Source organism: Cynegetis impunctata (assembly GCA_030704885.1). Classification (NCBI taxonomy): domain Eukaryota; kingdom Metazoa; phylum Arthropoda; class Insecta; order Coleoptera; family Coccinellidae; genus Cynegetis; species Cynegetis impunctata. The sequence continues at coordinate 66,385 of JARQZK010003082.1, read as the reverse complement.
TAAATACAAAGGTACACAAGGAATATTGGAAAATAGCTATTAACGTCGAACTTATCAATATATTTTCGAATCATTGAAAAAAGAACGAGAAAACGATTGAAGCAGTCACCAATCGATCCCAGTTTCTTGAAACCCATGAATACTTTACATGAATTGAAGTTTACCTGATACGAAATTGAAGAGAATTTAGCTAAATTGAGCAGTTTTCGCGAAATCCTCTGTGATTCAGCGACAAAGAATTGATTTATTTGTAACCTGAATAATCTATTTTCAACGGTTCGACAAAGTAGTCCATCATGCAAAATGAAAAAGGTTCAAGCTCAGAGAAGAAATACATGAAAATACATTCATATGTTCAATGAAAATTGATAAATGTTTGGTTATTCATACTAATGTTCACTTCGGTTACCTACTTTTACATTTGTAAATAAAAAAGAAAGTTCGACTTTTCTTAGAATACTCTCCTTCATGTTATGCATAGAATTGGAAATACATGATAGTGTAATCGCATTAGGAATATTAAAATGCAACTTTATATAGTTCTGGAAATAAAATGAGAATTGATGAATAAAAACTTAACTATGAATTTTAGACAAGTTGTCGACCTACCAGATTTAGCGAGACGTTATTTGTTTTCTAAAAAACCACAAAAATCACACTGCCTCATGTGATACACTGTGTCTTGACAAGACAAGTAATGTGTCCCACTTGGGCAAACTTCCCTGAGGCACGAAAGCTTTCCACATAAACCATATTCTATGTCGTACGATTTTTTCCCTATCTTGGACAAAATGCGATAGGATAGAGACACTTTATCATTGAGTTGATGGTATTGTTAGATCGGATATGGCAAACGGAAGTTTGTGCACTTGGCTGGCAGTCCGATTGGGTCGGCCCTATAGGGTCTAAAACCCGACTTTCATGAGTACATTTCAGGAAAATGCTCTGCGTTTCGTAAGGACAGAACCCAGAGACTTCGAGCTAGCAGTAGACCATATAGATTCCTCGTATATTGTCCTACAATCCCACTGCCAGTTATAGCCACCTAAAAAGGCGCCATCTTCGTCAAACGGACCGTTGAAAGTTGGTAATTTTGGTTGAATGTCTCCAATATATAAAATGATTTTTGAGAGAATAACAAAGATTGTAGGTGAGAGACTTGGTACTAGCGGTGAGTCACTTCGTGAAATGGAATGCTAAGAGGCGTGCAATTATACCAAGAGGTATGCAAGTAAGTTAAGGGGTGTGTAAATTGGTCAAATATTGCTGAAAGTTCTCGATCAGCGTCTGCCACATTCATCTTTCTGAATTTTAAATATGATGTTAACTACACCAAGAGGTGTCTAACTATCTCTAGGGGTGTGTAACTTGAACCATATCATCATGGGTATCTATAAAATTTGTCTATTATAATCAGAGCACTTGTATAACAATAAAACAGCTAAGAATAGAAAAACATTTTGTCTGTGAAACCTTCACTTCGTAATTATTATATCTTTGAATTTGAATATTTCTTTGATCAAGAATTACTGATGTATATATACGCATAGCTCGAAGTAAAAGCATCATCGTCTGCCTGATCCATCTATTAAACGAATAACTTCTAAGAATGACGAATGAATTACTATAGTTTAGAGTGCAATGAAATTAAATATACACAACTTAGTTTATTAATTATGCGTACTTGAGCACACGTCTACATCATTAAGAGCTAGTAGATGGAAGGACAGTTGAGGTCATTATCATATATTGATATTTTTATATTACTGCTAGTAGGAGTTAAACAACTCGTGAAATGACAGACAAATTTATTAAAACCAACGGAATATTATCATGGTGCATTACGATGATAAATAATTCATTATTATACTATTTTGAATTGTTAATTTTTTGGTCCGAGATGATTTAACGTTCCTTTCGCAAACCTGATCTTGTCAGTAGTCGCAGCGTGTCAACTTATGCCGATTGTTTAGCCGGTGTTTCTGTAGTTTGCAACATGCAACTATTCATGGAAAAAGTAATTGGAAAAAAATTTTGATAAATGGAAATGGACGAAAGTTGTTAGCGAAAATTCCTGGGAAAACGATATGATCAAATTCGTCAAAATGATTGAAAAATTCGTGGAATAATGTCTATCAATGTTTACGTCTATAAATACCATCAAAAGGTTTTTATGGTTTGAAGTAGAGTTTATCGTTTGTATCAGGATTCGAGGTTCGAGTCCCACCATGCTCTTGGGTATAATGTCCCATGAGATTAAGTGTTTCAAAAATTTGTATTTTCGGTAATGAATGGCATAGTTTCAATTCAACCCTATTGGTCTTTCGGAAACAGGCTTAAAATCTCGGTCCCTTGCGAAAAATAAAGACGAGAGGTGTCGTAGAACGCCCAGTTGGAACAAAGGTCGTTTCGCTTTATATTGTGTATAAAATAGCAGGCACAATGGTATAAATTCATAACGTTAGGTAGTTATTGAATGAAACAAAAATAAAAATAATTTATCTATATACCTACATATTATGACAGCAATAGAAATATTCAAAAACAATGTTCTCAATACGATTCTCATATTAACCCTCTCGGTCACGAATTAAGTATTGGAGCGAAAAGTCCGAAATTTACTGTAATGCAACTTATGATTTTTTTGAAAATTTTTGATGTTAAATTCAGATTTTGGAAATGCTCCGTTTGGGCACTATGACATGTCCCCAATTGAGGACATCATGAGCTGATAAAAAATTCAGAAATATTTTTAAAATGATAAAATATCAATATGTTTCATTGTTTATTTTGTTAAATATATTCATATTATTTTTGCGTCCATTTTCGAAGTACTGAAGTGTATAAAATTTAACTTTTGCAGAATTAAAATTAAATGCAAAAAGTGCTGTTTTATTCACCCAGATGTTGCCTTTACCGCTAGTTCACAATGTCCTCAAACTAGTAGGCTACACTTTCAAAAATCGCTGATTACAATATGCACAAAAATCACCTACCTACCGCAATTGCTTTGGAACAAGTCTACACTTATTTTGAACGCAAACAAACAGTTTTCAAACACATGGTCTAACGAATATAGCCAACAAAAAAATAAACAGTAGAGCGCTACACTGCTGTCATAGCTACCCTACGGAAACCTATATTTCAAATGCACGAATATTTTTTTCATCAGCTTGTAGATGGCAGCATATATATTCATTTGGAAGAGTATGATGTCCACAACTGAGGACAATGTGACAGAGAAGTAAGAGCAAGCGGTACTTCATAGGAAAAAATCCAAAGTAGGTTGTCCTCAACTGAGGACAAAGTGAGCGAGAGGGTTAAGCCTTACTATGCGCACCTTTCACTTCGAGGTTATTAGTATACCGCCGCATATATTAGGGTATACCGGCAACAGTGGATGCATGTATAGGTATTTATTTAGCCCTAGAGATACTTATATTTGTGCACAATAAACAAAATTATTGAGTGATTGAAAAAAGATTAAGATATTGAAAGATATATAAAAACTGATTTGAAGGACAATGAATAACGAGGAAGAAAAATCTGAAAAACACGTGGCTGCAGTTTATTTTATTATTATTAATTGAATTAACAGAGCTGTCTATTAGGTATTTAATGTATGTATGTCTGATTAATTGCATATATCTTTCATATTATATATACTGTTATTAAAATCATTGGTAGAGTTAACGTCGCATATATTAGGGTACTTATACCGTCAACAGTTTTTTTTTTATCTCGAGGGACCTACAGTTTAACGCCGGTTCCGAACGGCCAATGGGCTTGTAAACAATGTACATTACCCAACAATTAATCTCATAAGTAGTACCACTGAATTCAGCACATACACAACACCCAAGAGCAAGGTGGGACTCGAACCCACATCCTCGGCTTACAAGCGGTGCACCTTACCGCTGCGCTGGTCTACTGAGGCCTCCCGTCAACAGTTGATGCATGTAAAGGTATATATGATACAACAAATACAACAGCAACCTAACCGTCAATTTGTGTTTTGATTTTAGACTGTAGTTTATTTGTTTATATGAAGTGGTACTTATATTTGTGAACAATAAACAAAATTATTAAGTGATTGAAGATAAAAATATTTAAAGATAAAAAAAAACTGAAGCACGACTGGAGTTTATTCCAGTTGTTCATAGTGCGTCGGAGCTGACACACACATTTTTTTTATTGAAAGAAAAAATATAACAGAGCTTTCAATTCACAGTATAGAATTTATTCGTCTCTGAAACTAAACACGCCACCCGCATTTAAGAATCTTGTTTCAAAACACATAAAAATACGCTTACATTATTCAATATCATTATTAGACCTAACTTCCATTCGTCTATTGTCTGCTGTGTAACATGGGATAAGAAACTTGGTTCCAAAAACGTTTTTCAGCTAGATATCTTGTAATATCATTCTTTATACTCGACTTGGTAATCCCAAAACGTCCATCTGAATTCTTATGAAACAAGTGTATGTTTGTTGTATTATTCATCTCATTGACTCTTACTTATATCTAATTAAGTGGCCTAAAGGAAGTTCCAAGTTTTGAATGTATAGAGTATACTCCTCAATGAGGCTATGCGAGATTCATAGAGAATTACCACAGCTTTATTTCTGCTTCAATAGACCCACATTGAGATTGGTCAAAGGTCAGCGATGGACTAAAATGGTCGAAATGCCGTCATCGATAATCCAGGTGATATTTTAGATCTTTCAGGTTTTAAACATTGCAATCCCAGACTTACATGCTGCGACTTAGATTTTTGCGATTAAAACTTGATGACATTTATAGAGGTCGAAACTATTGTATATTATGAGAGTAGGTAATGAAAAATTTGGAATATTCGAATAAATATTCAGCATTGGAACTGTTTCACTGAATGCCTGAATTATAATTAGGTTTTTACCAAGGTTTCAATAATATTCGTTCATTTTCGAATACTTTGAGCATTTTTTCATCAATGGTATATGCATATCACAACGAACTTTTGATTATACTCACATAATTTACTCATTATTATTAAAAATCAACAAGATAGGTAGTAAGAGCACGAAGAGAACACTCATGAAAACTCATTCCTTCAAATAGGAAACCAGCGGAAGCTGGGAAATATGAAAAATTGTCGGAATACCAGACTCACGTCAACTGTCGTAAATATTCATTGTGTGTATCTAGTTTTCTGCTTGAAATATATTTTCGAATAAGTGATTATAGTCAGTCCAGATTAGAGAGAAAATAAATCATTTAGGAATAGTGCAAATACTAGGGTTAGCAAAAAAGAAAAACGAAATGTGTTACAAGGAGATACATTATGACATTGAATAAGAAACACCTATATTGGATTACATCAAAACAAGAAGCTAGAATAAGTAAGACAGGTGAATAGGATAAATGAAGATAAGCTGCCAACTCGGCTACCAAGCAGAAAGAAAGAAAAGGACTAGAGAAAGCTCTGAAGGGGACCTATGAGAGCCGACTCAGTCGGAAATAAACCGTCATATAAAAATATTTTGTACAAAATATTTCCTCGATTAACCGTATGGGCAATTTTCATAAAATTCTTTTGGATATTCACGAGATACCGAGCGAGATACCTTTACAGAAAACTCCTACATATTCCCAGTTACTAGGTCTTTGGGACTCCTAGACTGACAATGCGCTAATTAGAGAGAAAGAAAGAATAAGTATTGGAGTCACACGCAATCAAAATTTTTACCTACCGAGACAATACTCACTGAGTATCTACTACTTACAGCGATAAAAGAATTGAGGAGATCTAGAGGCTATCTTTAATCTGGGACTGCAGATTTATGCTGTGTTCACAGTTGAAAATACATAACTTTTGTCAAAGTATTTAGCCGAATTTTTACTTGACAAATTTTCATATTGATTTCCTCGATGAGCTTCATTCTCCTAAACAAAAATCTCACATATTGGCGAATTGTAAGAAATACAATCGGAAAGGCCGCGTAAACTATCATTTAGAAATAATACAACATCTAGTTATGATTGATTTGAGAATTATTTCATGAACCATGTTTATATTAACAGTTTACTGTGGATAATAAATTTAAATATAGGTAAAATTAAAAGAAAAGAAAAGTCGTTAAGCCATGCTATGACAAGATATTTATGGCTTATGACATTGCACGTAATAAGAAACTAAACACATTGATATATATGTACAATCCGAGGCATAACGAGAATATAACGAGCTGCCGAAATCACATCATCGAACAATTGAGACAGTATTATGATAGTAAGTAGCATTCCAAATAGTGTTACATTAATGTGTCCTGAATGAATGAAACATGTAATAGGAAGCATAACTAAAACATCACTAAAACTTGTATACCTAAGGTTGATTAGAAAAGGGAAATTATCTGAATATGTTTCACATAAAAGCAGTAGAAAGTGTTACGTCTATTATTTAATTCGAAATACCTAGATATTACTCAGATAATCAAGGAATGTTGTTATTTCTATTATTAAATAATATGTTAGTAATGTGTTTTCTATTTTGTGAAAAAAGTCATAAAGGCTGTTTGTATATATCGGTATATATATTTACAATGCACAATAAATTTATATAAATATACACGGTGGTCCACGACGAACTGAATCGATCGATATCTCAGAAACTGAATGTAGGAAAAATTTGAAATTTTGGAAACTTACTAGATGTCTTAGGGCCTATACAGCTAAAATTGCTTTTTGCTATTTTCATCTATTAGGCACTTCCGGTTGTACCGAAAATAGACCCTAAGTCGCTTATTTTAAATGTGATACCCTATATATTATTACATTTTTGGATTCTACTTAAGATTCTAGGCCGATTCTATACATCATGTCCTATAACTAAGTCTAAGCGTTTTCGACATAGTTAGGTTTTTATGTCAAAAACGACGATGGACCATGGAAGACTGCATGAGACGTGTTAGAACAGCATTTGAAGACCTGGACCCCCAGTCAATAAGAAGAGCCACCCATGAACAATTGCTGCTCAGATGCGAAAAATGTTTAGAAGTTCAAGAACACCAATTCGAACATTTACTTAAATAATTTTTTTAACATTTCTGTTTCCAATTTCGATATCAATATTTCAATTTTCAATAACTAGTTTATTTCTGTATACTTTTCATTTGCGGATCCAAAGTTACTCAAGCTTTCTATAATTCTTCTAATAGTATATGGTGATGATTTTCGTTTTTGAGGATATCGTGTCACAAATGTATCACATGTTCAAAATAGAAAAATTTTCTTGTGACCAAAGTAGTAAGAATTCTAAGAAGTCCATTCCTCTTGGGAAATCAGTTTCATTTAAATGCTACACTAATGAAAATATGGATAGCATAGGGATGATATTTGTGTTTCCGTAAAATTCTTAGAACTGACGATTTAGATAAGCCTGATTCTAATGCTCCCTGGATATCGGATCGCAAATGTATCACATGTTCTTGGAATAACTTTATCACATTGTCCATAAATAATAAATAAGTCTAAATAATCTCCGTTTGTATAATTTAACCGGGGTGCCATTACGATGATTTGAAATGTCAAATACGATCGTGGCTATCCTAGATCTAATTGTTCAACGATTAAATGTAAAATCGCCATACAAAAATATTAAATTGGCAATATTTCGAAAACTTCAACTTTTAGGTATAGATAACCTTATACAAAGTTACCTTCTCTTTAAATGCTAAATACTACAAAATAAGAAAAATGGGGGGTTTTCATTTGAAAAAATTAATTTTTGTCAGTTTTCTCAATCTCTTTTTAGATCTTATTTTTTGAACACTCTGTATGATCAGTTATCCAAATATTATACAAAATCTATTAAAGTAGGTCCTTTTCAACAAGGAATTTAACCCAAAGTAAGTAAAAAAGGCTTCCTTATAGGAATAATTATTGATAATTATATTAGGGCTTGCAATCGTCGTTTTTGACATAAAAACCTAAATATGTCGAAAACGCTTAGGTATAGGACATGATACATAGAATCTGCCTAGAATCTTAAGTAGAATCCAAAAATGTAATAATATATAGGGTAGGTATCACATTTAAAATAAGCGACTTAGGGTCTATTTCCAGTACAACCGGAAGTCCCCAATAGATGAAAATATTTTAGCTGTATAGGCCCCAGGACATCTAGCAAGTTCCCAAAATTTCAAATTTTTCCTACATTCAGTTTCTGTAGTGGTCCACCCTGTATACATATATATATATATATATATATATATATATATATATATATATATATATATATATATATATATATATATATATATATATATATATATATATATATATATATATATATATATATATATATATATATATATATATATATATATATATATATATATATATATATATATATATATATATATATATATATATATATATATACCGGGTGTAAATGAGTGATGGGCCACCCCTATAACTTTTTAATGGATTCTTCGATTTTATTGAATTTTAGGTGGTTTATCTCAGACATAATTCTGAGTTTTTTCACATACAAAATAAATATGGCTGACTTCCGGTTTCAAAGAAAACGATATGAAAATTAAAAATTCAAATGGAACACCCTGTATAATTTTACATATTTTAATTCTGCGGCTTCAAATACATACATTCCATCTGTCAAATTTTTTTTTCATATTTCGTAAACAGGGTCGGTCTCAGGAGCAAAGGGAACTGATAAGAATAAGATTGTTAATAATTACTTCGTTATTTAGGAATTGAGAAAACTGATGTGTGAATCATTTTGAAGGAATTTGAAGGAGCTTTTTGATATACAGGGTGGCCCATGTATGTTTCTATTTAAAAAACTGAGTTTTGGTTCGAAAAAGAATTTAATCGATAACAAACTTCACGAAAATGAATTTTTTGAAAAATTATTACTTTGGGCGATATTTTAAATCAAATATCTATGATTTAGACGACGTCGCAGCCATCTACGATAAAAAAACAAAATGGAAAACAAAAGTGAAACGGCGCTAGAATTGACATTTGACACATGGAATCTGTGTATTTGAAGCCTTAGAATTGAAATATGTAAAAATATATAGAGTGTTCCATTTGAATTTTTATATCGTTTTCTGTGAAACCGGAAGTCAGCCATACTGATTTTTTATGTGAAAATATTAAAAATTATATCTGAGATAAACCACCCAAATTTCAATGAAATCCAAGAATCCATTAAAAAGTTATAGGGGTGGCCCATCACTCATTTACACCCGGTATATATATATATAAATATATATATATAAATATATATAAATATATATATATATATATATATATATATATATATATATATATATACCTATTTATACCTATGTATGTGGACATATATTATTTGAATCGTTAATTAATGTTGAAATGTAAGAAATTGATGAGATTAATACCGACTTCGATAATTTATCGATTTGTGAAATGAGATCGTGATTGTGATAACATTTCCTTGTCTTTTCAACACTTTTTTTGTATTGATGTCTGGTTGTTGACTTTTTATGTGTTTTTAAGTAGATATGCAATTTGTTCAAATCTAAGGTCGATACATACATACATACATATATATATATATATATATATATATATATATATATATATATATATATATATATATATATATATATATATATATATATATATATATATATATATATACCTATATAATAAAATTTGTTGTACATTGTAAATCGATATTGAAGTTAAAATTGTAAGGTATGGGTGATTTTTGCCGAATAACGGTTGTGTACTTAAAAATTTGTACTATAACACAACACGGATTGGACCTCTAAATGGTAAAAGCGATGGGGTATTGCCAAAGAGATTGCCTCACATATAGAACAATAATGACATACCTCCGCATAATACCTATGCTACGGGTATCATTAGAGATTAATAATATTTTTCGTAACACATCTATGATCATAGCGCATAGTGAAAGTATCGAACATTATTTCTGATATAATGATATACTTGGCCTTTCAATTTTAAACAATAGTGTAATTGTCATACAAGTATCAATTGATGTAGTTTTGCAATCAATGACCACGATATTCGAAGCAATTTTTCACTAACTTTCATGTGTCAATCAAGATAGAATATTGTGTTCGCTTCCCGGAATATTTGCCCACGATAAAGATCTTCCATCACGTTCACAGCCTAAAGAAAGATTCGTGAATACAATAGATCCATTTCATATTTCTTAATAATGAAAGCAACGCACTGGCAACAGGGATCGGAATGGTCCGTCACATCAGGTAAATTCGAGTTTTAATATTTTAATGGACATTCTTCTATATTATCACTGATTCAATTGTCATCAAATATCGGAAACTAAACTGGTAGGTGCAGTTTGTATCTAATCGGCGTAAAACGGAACTGCAGTGTTGTATGTACACGAAATTAGATATTAAAGTGAGCGAGGTGGTTGAAAAAAATCGGCATCTTTCCGTCGCTGTCTTCGCAAACTACTGTGATGTTTTAATAGAGAAGTTGCGACTGTTGATGTGAACTCGGTAACTCGCTGTTGACTTCATTCGACTTACCTCTGTGTTAGTTGCGCTAATTTGTTCACTTGGTGCACCCTCTGTCCATGATAACAGCCACCACAAATCTCTTTTCACTAACACTTCAACACAATCAGAAACTAAATACAATTTACGTCGCAGTCGAGGCAGCCAGTATCCCCATGAATTCTTGAATATGGACCACTTGAAAACTATCAACGCTCTTCAAATTGTCATCAATTTTTTTAGTCACAGTGCTGGACGGTGTGCGAAACTGGAACTAGCTTGTTGAGGTGCACTCTTGGCAAGTCGCGGCTGTGGCAGGGAGAATCGTATTTTTCGAAAAGCGAACAGATGCGTGGCCGCAAACTTCAAAATATACGCCAGGAGGGTGGCGTGCGAATAGCGACTATACCACGCAGCCGAGAGCAACTCAACTGACTAAAATATGAGCAGGAATGATGCTGAAATGCCGACTGAAACATCGGTTGCCGATCGCTGGCGACGCCAGGCGAATAGAACACGCCGGTGTGATTGCTCAGCTAAGCTCACGGGCTCACGGCAACGGATAGGGATAGAAATAGGGTATTAGTATTCAAAATCGAGCTTTACCTTGTACACGGAGTATCTTCTGACACCTTTACCACAAATTTGGGCGTGCCCCAAGGCTCTGTATTTCCACCTATTGTGTCGCTTTAAAAGCAGGTGGAGATTAGTCGATAAGTTTTCAACTCTGTAATTAATTCTCTCGTTTGGAATGTGCCACTTTTCTGTTGTATAAAAAATTATCATCTTACGTTTCTTAATTTGATCGAATGAATCTCACTGATAATTTTCAACCAGGAAATTCCAAATGTTCGCATTTTCTATGGAGCAATAAAACATAGTGATAATATCACTGATAGGAGCTCTTCACTTATAACACAAATCACTTCAAAGTGGCGCTGAAACCGTATTCCAATCTTTTTCAATTTATTATTATCAAATTAAAAGATAACAAATCGCTAAATATATTGGAATTTCTAGGGAATGCTGGTTGGTTTTATTGGTTAGGAAGATTATTTTTGTTGCCGCATATTTATTCAGATATTGTTACGCAATGTCTTTGTTTACTATGTATTTTCTATCAAACCTAAAAAATTTATAAAATTTGTATTACTGCAGTTTCGAATTTTTGCTAAGTTTCTGATGCATGTTAAGATTGAGTAACATCGGTTTTGTTCAATTACAAAGGTAGATGGCTTTTATTCTAGCAAAGAAGAAAGTTCATATGGTGTTCGACAGGGCAGTGTATTGGAGCCTTTATTGTTTTATTCATATGAATGATATTCGCTAAATTGTGGGGTATTCATTCGTGAATCTTTTTGCCGATATTGCACTAATTTCGGTGGCCAAGAAACAATGTCAAATGTGGCATTAAATGAGTTATTCAAATATTTCGTAAAATTGGTGACGTGCCAACAAATAGGCGTCCGAAATTAAGATCGTAGCGCCGGAACGGCCAATATCGGTACTAGAGCATGGGAGATTAGTTGTTTGTTTACATTGGTTGTAATGGTATTTACGTTCATTTCATTTTCGAACGTTTATCGTCGTAATTTGTGTTTTTTTTGGACTTTGTATTTTCCTGTGATATATTGTGTTTGGATTGAGGACAATTTTATATCTGTTCAACAGTAGATAACCTACCTACATCAAGCTGAAATTTACACTGAGTTTTTATCATTGGAGATGAAAATCAATAATAAAATAAAGGACGAATAAATTAATTGGTTGAAGGAACTATGTATACCTCATGAAAAGGCTGTATGATAGAACACCTATTTATTTAAAAAATAAAAAAACTTTCACAAGTTTCAAGAAAACATCTCTGACATGTCTACTTTCATTACGAACTGAAGAATTTTTGAGTATAATGGACAAAACTAAGTACTTACCAGCTAAACTGAAAGAAACAACATGAAATGAAAGAAGAATTAATGTGAATACTCTGCTTGAATGGTTTGTACGTAATAAGTTATTATATTTTTTGAATTTTCCTGACGTATAACAGCTATCCTAAAAGTACGGTGGACTTCTGAGAGTCTGGTTTTTTTAATAGAATCTTTGCTTTCCTGATTATATAATTGAGTATTTCAGTTTTTACCTAGCTATAAAGTCCAGATTTATTTCATATTCTTGATGTTATGATAAACTGTTATTTTGGTTGTGCAAATAAACATCATTTGTTATTATTATTTTAATAGTATCTCTGGTTGTTACATGAAAGAAAATACAATAATCTAAAATCCCTGGATGATGGCCCAGGTTCAGATTTCGATAAAAGTGGAACATTTTTCGTTGGAATAGCATTGGACTTCAAAAACTCTACGTTTTCGGTTAGCTGAAAATTAAACATCATCAGTTGGTATAATTCTATATGGAAAAATCCACAAACTTACTTCAGGGAAAATAATTATTCTCAGTAAACTGTAAAGAACAACTCTCTTATGTTCAGACATTTTTTTTCAATCTTCAAGTTATGAATCCACACCTTTCTTTTGTCCATCATTTCCTTGTTTCCCAACTTTGTTTGGAATGCAACTTTGAATTGTCCAGCTTTCGGAAAGGTATGTAAGCTATATTCGGTTTTTTTTGACCAAGATGAGCAATAGAATACACAACAATAGTGATTCATCCCTTCTGAACGATCCCAAACAAAATTAAAACTCAACAACTTCTCATATAAAATACACGTAAACAGATGTAAACAAAGCAATCTATCTCCCATGCTCTAGTAATATTCGACACCGGTAGGGGGCGTATCGCTTATTATGTTTTCCCTATTGAAAGTGAAAGCCGTATTAGCAGAAATTTGTCACAATGGTCAAAAATGTCAATTTATATTTTTTCTCATTCAAATTGATTCAGATCGTTGTTACTAGCATGTCCAAAAGAAAATAAAGTATCAAAAAATTAATATGAAGGTACGTATATTATTGAAATGTAAATAATCGACGGATGTTAATAGAAAAGATGGTGGGGTGGTTGTCGGTACAACCAAATATCAAGAGGAGCAATATTACATTAATATAAAAAATAGTGAATAATAAGGTACGAGAATATTCAACAGAAGAAACAAGTAGGTAGCAAATTGTATGTTACATTCTAGAGATAATTATGATATAAATTTTGATGGATTCCTTATTCTCTGAAGCTACATGGGATAAAAGGTAGTGGAAAGATATTTAAAAAATTTCAGAGCATAAACAGTTAGTTTTAAGCTAAACTAGCTAGCTAGCTAAACGCTAAATAAATTAAATGAAAAAATACAAGAAATTTTCAGTGTAAAGGACAAACGAAAAAACGCAGTACATACGTGTTTTTCACTCGGGATTGTTTTACAAAAACGCGTAACGGAAAAATCTCATTTATACGGCAATGAGTCGGTACAGATTGTCGCAAGGAGCAGTATAAAAATGGAAACGATCGCCAAATCGAGCGATTTGGTACGATATCGACGAAAAGGAAAAAAAAATATCCGTTTATTTAGAGAAGTGAAAATCGAAAGATGGAATTGACGAATCCCTGATACGAGCCAGTTTTATGTATCTCTTCCGGGAGCTTTCAAAGACTAATATCGGCAACTCAACTGAACTTTTCAGCAAGGAATTTAGAGTCTCCCAGGAATGTCCTAGAATTTATATTTTATTTAAGTATGAGATGAGCTTGACAAGTTTCGAAGATTTATCTTTCTCATTCTATCTCAAACATTACTTGAAACTGAAATTTATTGGAAGACCTTGCCAGGTCGAGATTAATACAGGGATGGGGAGAATACGATTGAATTGGATGGTCCATTTGAAATTCAATTGCTCGCAGTTGTATCTGAATAAATGTTTGGCCTATATTCAATTTAATTTTTAGCAGTTCCTTGTACTCTCAAGATTTCAATAAAATATCTCTACCTTCAATTTGTTCCATTTTTTATTCAGTCCTCAACATTACGGTGTTGCGGTTATACAGATTGAACTCACTAGAGATGAATGGAATGCAATGCTTTGTAGTTGCTGATATTCATCAATTTCTCAAATGCGAAAACCAGATCAAGGTTTACTAGAAAGGGATATATAGTATTTTATATTCAAAATGTCCAATTTAAATTTTCATCTTGGCTAACTCATTTGACTGAAGAACTATAAATATTCATTCATTAATGGAAACAAAATTGATTTAGTGATTGAATATCACAAGATAAATTTTTTTGAAATTATAGTTCTTTCAAGCTTATCTAAGTGCTAAGAGGGCGAGTAAAATATATATCAGAAAATTCATAGAATGTGAGTAGATCTTCTATGAATAAATTCGTTCGTATTTGCGACGATATATTTTGGGAATCTAATTGAGTATTTGATCTCTCTTTCCGAATAATCTCTTCAATTTATAAAGTGAAAAATTGAAATTAATCGGCCTATGCAAAACCAGTTTATTGAACAGGAATACAACACGAATATTTTGAATGATATTCTAGCGCTAACTCACTATTCATAATCAGTTTGCATAAAACAGTGCTCATAAATACCGCTTTATGCAGATTGAGTACTTTCGATACCTGTGTGTTTCCATTTTGACTGAAGGTGTGTGAGCCTTACAGATCTGACAGATGGCGGTGTGGTATGTTTCATCATACTATGAAATTCCGACTCAAAAATTATTGTCAGATATGAGAGATTGTCTTTAGATTGATGTCAGATTTGGTCGATACATGATACTGATGAGGCCCTAATAACGCCAAACCAATGTTTATTGTTCAAATTTTTTGATGATATCCACCTAGATGTTTCGATCGTTCACCACTTCAAGAATGAATGGAAGTATCTAAGTGTCATAACTCAAACAGCCAGCTCTACCTGAGTGATTATATTATATACCTTGTACATAATGATTTACTTTTTTGAACAAATTCCCTTGTCGCACGTTACACTCCAGATAGTAGGTGGATTGAAGCTAGGCCTGAAAATGATAGAACGTAATGTAAGCGTAACAAAGATGATCCTTTCAACGTGGGCGGCATGTCTAGTTTCAGAGACGGATAAATGTAATATGTTAATTAGAAACTATGTATTATTTCTTAGAACTGGTTATTTATTAATGATAACGTATGGTATTGAAGTGGAGAATTGATCATAATTCTTACGAATAATCTACAATCTGTTCATATACTGATGATCAAGTATCGGAATGAATAATAATTAAAGGAATTGTATTTTAATAAAGAACCAGTTCATCTACATTTGAACTGAAATACATGCGATATTCATTCAGAATCTTCTATGTATTTGATTATGTCGAAATTTTATGACACCAATTATTTATATTTCCCTCATCTATTCAATTTGGTAATTGCATTTTAAAATTTGACATCGTACTGTTGTATGTATTACCAACAATTCCTAATGGTCGACATATATAATTGATGGATTGGGGGTATTGATCAATTACCCAGTTCATTAGTGCTAATTTATGTAATTGACTTATGTCTCTCACATTTATTCATAGTGTGGAACATAAATTTCATCAAAAAAATGGAGGGGTAAGTGTTCATCATTTTTCAACCTAGACTGTGAAAATTGTTGAAGCGTACAAACGAAAATAGTCACATGTTTATAGCAATTGTCACAAATACTTGAAATCAATTAATAAGTCACATCTATCCCTAGAGCAAAGGAGTTGAATGACAAAAATGGAATTATTGCTGATGATCCTTAACATCATTAGAAAATACTATTTTTCATCGATGGATATATGAATATATATATATATATATATATATATATATATATATATATATATATATATATATATAT
>JARQZK010003082.1:2500-47500 GCA_030704885.1 Cynegetis impunctata | reverse complement strand
GAATTGAATCACCCCTGGTATTATCAATCGCCGACAATCTTACTCTTTCAAAAATCGTTTTATATATGGGAGAAATAAGATGACGCCAATTTAGAAGGGCATGAATAGCAGTTATGCTCATCACTTATATGTTAGTATCGGCAGCTACTAGGAGCCACACAGGACAGATTAGTTATTTTTGTCGTTTTTTGAAAACCAATAGAATTGAAAATATTCATGTCTGCCACACTAGAATCACAAGTAAGCTTATACGTCTACAGTATCACTCTTAAGTATTATGTTTTAGAATTGCACGAATGAAAAGTTGAATTCACGGAAATTGATGGGAGTATATTCGGTATAATATATCCCTAAACTTGAAGATTAGAATATGATGCTAGGAATCACACCGCAGTACTAAAATTTTATATTGATGAATTGATTAATAATCGAACTTTACTTTAATGAAACCGAATTAGGATTATCTTGTCTATCGTACTATAGCAGTATCCAAGAAGAGTTCATGCCAGAGTGACTCATAAAGTACACTGGAAATACAAAAATACTGTTATAAATTTCAATTATGGGATTGAATTTCATAGTCGATGCTTCATTATTCATTAGTGAAAATTTTGGAGAAATTAATACAGTAAAAACAAAATCATTATAACGTTATTAATGGAGATTTTTCAATGTTTGATATACTTATTAGTTACCTGTATTTTGAACTACATAGAATTTTGATTGTGAGAAAAATTTGTTGCAGAAATATTGTTCTGGAAAAAATACAAACAATAATAATATCTCAATATAACTGGAGATTTATAACTCCCAATGTACTTCACTAACGGCCAATCTACAAACCTTGTCTCATCAAAGACAAGTGGCAGCGTGTATCTTCACTACAAGTATGGTGGACTGTCTGAATTGTTACTAGATTTATCGCCCAAATAACCACTACTTAGCGGAGTCAATATTTCTTAGTCAAAAGGACACTCGGATGTCTGCTCGACCGTCTAAAGGGTGGCACAGATTATCTAACTAACTTAATTAAAGGATATTTCCTTGTGGCTAACATTCGATGAAGGATTTTCCAACCCAATACAGAAAATTATTGAAAACAAAGTTCCAATAATTCCTTCAACGTAAATGTGGTACAAAGGTTGAACCGCCAAATATCGAATCGTTTCAAAAGACGCTTTGTTCAAAATTTCTTAAATGGCTCTCACTGGAGGTATTAATGCAATAAATTTCCAGATTTTAAAACTCTCTAAAAAAACTGATAAGTTCACTAGAAAAAATGGTGAAGTTCATTCCGGCGCCAATGACTCTTACAATGTTGAAGTGAAATAAATTCACTTTTATTAACTACGCTCTCCACTTTCTGATGCATCTGATCGATTAATTCGCACATGGGTGGTCCAGTTCTGGTTCATCATCATATCTTTAATTACCTTAAAAACGGAGTACTGTATAATTTTTCACATTTCATCAAACTTGAGGTCCGAATGAATATTTCATAGCTCCGCAAGGCGACGCTAAAGAGAATAGTTTATTGGCTTGGAGGAAATGTTAAATAATACGGTTGGATAAAGAGTTGCATAAATATTTCGAATAGGTTTTGTGTAAACTCAAAGTCGTCGGTTTGTGGAAACTCATTCGCTCAATTTAAGAATCTTGATCATGATGCTGCAGCGAAAAAGGAAGAGACGAGAAGTGTCGTGGCATACCCGGTTGGAACGAAGTCCCTTTCGCTGTATATTGTTCATTTAAAATCAGGCAATAAATGAATGAAAAAAAAGGGATTATTTATATTGGTATTCATAAATTACATCGAGAGCAAATTGAATATAGTTGAAACAGTGATCTTTTCGGGAGAGCTAAGTTTATTCAGAATTTCGAAGAACAAAGAAAAACTCTCAATATGGCCTTGTTCAATGTAAATTATTTGCTGGTAATAATATTGACATGAAAACATATAAACATACTCAATAACTATACTATCACAACTATCCAAAATATTTGTATTATTATGCATAATTCTGATGGATTTTGGTAATAATGTAGATAACTATATATATATATATATATATATATATATATATATATATATATATATATATATATATATATATATATATATATATATATATATATATATGTATATACTAATAAAAATAAACTTCATTAGTACATTAGGCTATACAGCGTGTACACGCCAAATGTAATAATATTCAACACTTCAATAAAAACAATTCATACATGTATACACACACACATACATAAGTAAATAAAATATAATAATCAAACAGTCATACGAAAATAGTCTAAAGACAAGGCATGAAAATTAGAATAAATAACAAAAAAGGTATAGAAACAACAATACAATTCAAAATTTCTAAAATAAGTCGCATTGGCATTTTCCTAATAAATTAAGGTAGAATACTATTCTGACAACTCCTTCAGTTCCTCAAGACTATATAACGCTTTTTTGAGAAGCTGGTGTTTTAGAGTACTATGGAATTTTTGATTTCTACTGATATTCCTAATGTATTTTGGGAGTTTATTAAATATAGTCATAGCCATATACGATGGAGACTTTTCAAACAGTGAAGTTGTGTGTTTCGGCACTGAGAATAGGATAGCATGATGAGTTCCTTAGTTATGTCCATCTATATCTATATCTATAGATATATATATATATATATATATATATATATATATATATATATATATATATATATATAAAAGAGGAGGGTAGTCGCTGACTAGTTTAGAGGAAAACTATTTGTAGGGACTGCAGCAATGTAAAAGGAAACTCTTTCAAGTTTTTCCGAAAGCTTGGAAGAACTATTTGTAGGGACTTCAGCAATGTAAAAGGAAACTCTTTGAAGTTTTTCCGAAAGCTTGGAAACAAAGAGTTTTCCCCTATATATATATATATATATATATATATATATATATATATATATATATATATATATATATATATACATATATAACTATATATATATATATATATATATATATATATATATATATATATATATATATATATATATATATATATAGGTATATATATATATATATATATATAGGTAAATATATATATATATATATATATATATATATATATATATAACTATATATATATATATATATATATATATATAGGTATATATATAGATATATATATATATATATATACAAATTATTTATATTTATATATATATATATATATATATATATATATATATATATATATATATATATATATATATATATATATATATATATATATATATATATATATATATATATATATATTATATATATATATATATATACAACATTTCGAACAATTACCGTCTGGGGTAGATGTTGATATTAGTTTCAAATAAATGTCCTAGTTCATTTCATTTTATTGCCACGAACGTGTGTCGTTAACACGAAGAATTCTGTTTTCCATTCATTGCTACCTGTAAAAGGTATAAAATTTGAGCGCTTGTTACTTGCGGCGGGTGAATGTTGAATTACATCAAAATGGATGTATCAACTGTACTCTTGCTTAGCGATTATAGTAACCACCTTCGGGTGTCAGGACGTAAGAGTTTCGTTGCCGAAATGTTTTCTTCTATTCTGAAAGATGTGGTTCAATTGTTTCCGACTGGTGGCGCTGTGTCATATTTATATGTCATGGAGTTACTAGAAGAAATATGTATGACCGTTTGAAATGTTGGTTTGGTTATCACTCCCGGTGGATGGATGATACTGATGAGCCCCGATAAGGGCGAAACAGTCTGTCTATCAATTTCCATCGATTGTGATAAACAAATTAACATTTCGAACAATTACCGTCTGGGGTAGATGTTGATATTTCGATGCTTCGTGAACTCTTATAGCCAGCTCCGCTAGGAGGTTTGTTTGATTAGTTTCAAATAAATGTCCTAGTTCATTTCATATATATATATATATATATATATATATATATATATATATATATATATATATATATATATATATATATATATATATATATATATATACAGGGTGTCGCACCGGGAACTGAATTGATAGATATAGAACAAAGTACGGATGAGAAAATTTTGAAAATTTAGATGATTACTAATGTCGGTGTGGCCAATCCAACTAAAATATTTACAAGCAGCTGGCACCTCCGCTTGTACCGGAAGTCGATACCAACTTGCTTATTTCAAATAGAACACCCTATATATTTTAGGGTTTTCGAAAAGAGCATAAAATTCTGAGTCGAAAATGTGAAACATTCCTTATGTCTGAACCTAGCCGTTTCAGAGATATTTGACATTTTATAAAAAATTTGACAGGTGCAATGGTTTACAAGAACCGGTATAACTTTCTTCCTGTAGAAGATACTCATTTGCTTCTTGTCACATGAAAAGAACACAAGAAGAACTACGTTCTACAACTGAAATCAATTCAATAATATCATACCAAGTGTTCCGTTTTTCGCGTTACATTTTGTCAACTTCGAACCGCGAAAACTTGTTTAGTTCAAATAGAACATCCTGTACTTTTTTACGTCAAGTTGTCTAAAATTTAATTTCCTTTGTTCTGATATTAGCATTGTGGGGGTTAAGGTTACAACTTTTTGAAATATTTGTGATTTTATTAGAAATTCATGAATAGTTGTAATCATTTCATCAAAATAGCCATGATTAGAAACAATCAGTCATTATCTTATGTCAAAAAATGCCAGAACGTTTAAATTATACCCACGAAGACTTTTTGAATTTGTTTATTATTTATGGAGAATGTAATAAAATAATATCAAGAACTTGCAGCATATTTGCTACTCGATATTCAGAAAAACGGAAAATAACACTAACACTGTAACATTCGTATTAATCGAATTGAAGATATGGCATGAAACAAAATAGCAGAGATAGAATCAATTTGAAATATCATTTCATTTCAATTTAATAAATGCTCAAAATTCCGCCCTCGAACCTCGACACATTTTTCGCACCTTCGGATTAGTTCCTCATGGGTAGCTCTTCTAATTGAATCCTGTGATATGTTTTGAAAGGCATTTCTTACTCTCCTCATACAATCTTCAATAGTTGTTAATGGACTCTCATAAACTTTATTTTTAATAGTTCCCCAAATAAAATAATCCAGAACTGATAAATCGGGCGAGCGAGGAGGCCATAAGAAAGGTCCATTATTGGCAATCCATTGATCATGAAAAATGTCTTGTAAATAATTATTAATTAAATATGCGTTATGTGGGGGAGCACCGTCGTGCTGATAAAAAATGTTTCTATATTCGGCGAGAGGCAAATTTTCTAAATAGTTATTATTCAAATTTTGTAAGATATTCAGATATCTTTCACCTAAAAAAAAAACAAAAATTTACATATACATATTAGCAGAAGAGAAAATTTAATTTACCGTTTAAATTTTCCTGATAAAATTGTAATGCCACCACATTACATTTCTTATGGCACAGTAAACATTGAACTGCCAATTTTTCTGGAAGTCTCGCTCTCTGAACATATGGGGATTTGAGTCACTCCAGTAATGCGAATTTTGTCTATTAAAAAGTCCATTTTTGGTAAATTTGGCTTCATCTGTCCATATAATATTTCCTAAATAAGAATCGTCACCCTCAGACCTTATTAGAATAAACTCACAAAAATTCTGTCTTCTTAAGAAATCTGTTTCCTTTAATCCTTGAACCATATGGAATAAAAATGGATGAAACTTATGTTTTAATAAGATTCTGTGGATTGAATCCTTCCATAGTCCCGATTCCAGAGCAGCTTGTCTTAATGACATCCTTGGAAATGCATGAAAATATCCCAGAATGACTATTTCTATGTTTTCGTCATCAACAATAGGCTTTCTTCTTTGAATTTTTGCCTTGACAGAGCCATAATTTTTAAAATTTTCCAGTATGCGTTTTACAGTGTTTGGTGTCGGTTTCTGTCTTTCTGGATATCGAGTAGCAAATGTGCTGCAAGTTCTTGATATTACTTTATTACATTCTCCATAAATAATGAACAAACTTAAAAAGTCTTCGTGGGTATAATTTAAACGTTCTGGCATTTTTTGACATAAGATAATGACTGATTGTTTCTAATCACGGCTATTTTGATGAAATACAACTATTCATGAATTTCTAATAAAATCACAAATAATTCAAAAAGTTGTAACCTTAACCCCCACAATGCTAATATCAGAACAAAGGGAATTAAATTTTACACAGTTTGACGTAAAAAAATACAGGGTGTTCCATTTGACCTAAACAAGTTTTCGCGGTTTGAAGTTGACGAAATGTAACGCGAAAAACGGAACACTTGGTATGATATTATTGAATTAATTTCAGTTGTTGAACGTAGTTCTTCTTGTGTTCTTTTCATGTGACAAGAAGCAAATGAGTATCTTTGACAGGAAGAAAGTTATACCGGATATTTCTCACATTTTCGACTGAGAATTTTATGCTCTTTTCGAAAACCCTAAAATATATAGGGTGTTCTATTTGAAATAAGCAAGTTGGTATCAACTTCCGGTATAAGCGGAAGTGCCAGCTGCTTGTAATTATTTTGGTTGGATTGGCCACACCGACATAAGTAATCATCTAAATTTTCAAAAATGTCTGATCTGTACTTTGTTCTATATCGATCGATTCAGTTCCCGGTACGACACCCTGTATATATACATATATATATATATATATATATATATATATATATATATATATATATATATATATATATATATATAAATATATATTTATATATTTATTCTATATAGTTTGTTTTCAACCTGCTGCACCTTCGAGAGAGCCCTAAATGGCTAAATTTCGGATTTGTTGTTTATATATAATTACCATATCTTTTGCCACCTTTTGAAAATTTTCCGTTCATGCAACTCTGAAGATGCGAAAATTCTGACTAAATTTATCTGAATTTGGACACTTTCATTGTGTATCCAGAACAACCCCAGATGACATAGCTCATCTGATCCGAAGGAAGCCGCTGGAGATGCCAATATGTACACGGGAAAAAAAATATGTATCAGTCATCAGAAAAATTATAAAATCGTGGTCCAGGAGGATGAAAACGGAATCACCACGCCCGCACTTCAGTGTTGACTTGTGTTACCTTTTCGGAGCAAATGCGACTAAAAATAACATCGAAATACTTCCGCTTTTTCAAAAAGATATGATCTTCAAATATCTAGGCAAGTAAAACAAATCGAATATCGGAAATAAGTAATCATTGATTGAATACCTGCGAATTTAAGTCATCATAAGTCGATTACTGGCACAATATCAAAGACGTTGTTGCGGCAGCTCTTCTTGTAAATACATTAACAATTCAATGTTATAAACGCACTGTTAGTGATTATGCACTACTGAAAGAGGCAGACCAGTTTTCTATAACAAATTAGTATCTAAATTACATTTATTGTTGTGAGCAATTAGTGATTGAATGTGAAATACCGTTGCGTTTTCTCACAGCAGCATGACGTTAACACATTACCGGAAAAGTATGTTAGCAAATGACTCCTAATGAGAAGATGTTAAATCTCAAAACAGTTCCGATTGTACTACTCAACAATATAGCTTATCTGTTTGTTCGTCTGACATCCAGGCTAAATCGTACAAGAAGGCTAAATTTAAACCAAGTATTATCTCTGTATCGCTTGAACGCATTTTTTTCTCTTCATAACAAATTTTTGTACAAGAACGAGAACATAATTTTATGGTCTTTATGCGGATCACTTTGTGATGTTGACCACATTTTTACTCTTTATATATATATATATATATATATATATATATATATATCTATATATATATATATATATATATATATATATATATATATATATATATATATATATATATATATATATATTAGGGAGTCGCTGTATATGGTTCTGGTAGTTGAAAAATCAGGATGGTGATTCTGTGACCCAACCTCGTTGTTTAGTTGACTGTTTCAAATAACGAACTATTCACCTTGATTCCATTGTTAATTTTAATTGTGATTTATAGTAAACTTGAAGTATTTCTTTTTCTTGAATGTTCTGCTATCATAAATTGTTTGAGTTGATGTTTACTGTTGTGCAAATTCATTAGCTGTGCTAAAATTAATACCGTTTGTTACAAAGCCATGTGGCTTAGTAGTTTAATCTCAACTGTTTGTGAGTTTTCTTAAGTCAGTCTTTAACTTATTATTGTATCAATCTCATATTGCAGTGTCCTGAGAAAGGTTATGAAATTATTATCTGGAACGTAGACAGAAATAAAAGGATTACAAGTACTGAGAGGCCTCTTCTCCATCCGTTTATCCGCTTATCACCAATTATATATACACACACACATAAATTTATATATATATATATATATATATATATATATATATATATATATATATATATATATATATATATATATATATATATATATATTAATATTTATATATATATATATATATATATATATATATATATATATATATATATATATATATTTATATTCATATTATATATATATATATATATATATATATATATATATATATATATATTATATATATATATATATATATATATATATATATATATATATATATATATATATATATATAATATATATATATATATATATATATATATATATATATATATAATATTATATATATATAAATATAAATATATATATATATATATATATATATATATATATATATATATATATATATAATATATATATATATTAATATATATATATATATATATATATATATATATATATATATATATATATATATATATATATATATATATATATATATATATATATATATTATATTATATATATAGAAAAAGATATCACCCGCTATAAACACGAGAGAAATTATAATTTGAGATATACCTAGGACAATTATCTGAAAAATAGTAATTTATCATTTAATTTCACTATAGTAGGGCTAGCTAATGAAGTTACGATCGACTTCTATATTATCTCTATTCATTTGGGTAGAGAATGATGAAAACACATCGAGATGGCTCTTAGTTTGGAGCGATACACAGGATTTTTCGGTCTTTTTAGGCACTCTTCAGAATCACATATCAATCGTTTGCAATCTTCCAACGTTTAGCAATCTAAACGGTCGAACTATTCGTAGCGTGTCGAAAAACACAAAACGACGTCGTCCGTCCTAGTTATCAAGTTTCCCCACATCGAATTTGAAACGAAACAATACAAATGCCGACCAACTTCATCGTCCGAAATACTCAATTTGCCAGCTTGAGCTAATATAAGATGATTTTGCTTAATATCTGTCTTCTTGAGAATGCTGAGAGAGTGGTGCCATCTGTTTATCCCATTGATAGGTAGTTTTTAGGGTAAAAACGGAACCCTATTACTAAGACTTCGCTGTCTGTCTATTCAAGAAGGGTACAATAAAACATTCTTAGAAAATAATTATTTTTTGAATACACTAAATATAGGAGAATATATCAAAGCAATCTGGCCGTTCAGCAAGATATCTTTTGCATTTTGAGTGAGTTTGAAAATTTTCAATGATTCTAAGTACTTACTTAAATTAGTTTGGTCCTTTTCGATAATTTGTGCATAATTTGTATGTTATTTATTTCTGGAAACGGGTAGTGGTTTTCATGGCATTGATTTGGAAACGTTGAATCCGTTTTATTTCTCAACAAAGATTGTTGGCGTTCTTTCAATTTTGTCTTGAACGATCTACCAGTCTGACCTAAGTATATAAACTCCTTTACATACAGGATAAATCAACTTGTAAACTCCTGAACTTTCAAATTTTCATGTGATATCTTTGGCATTGAATGAAAATCCTGAGAGTTTTGTCTTAGATTTGCTCAATCTGCCCGATGATGGTCTAGAGCAGAGGTTCCCAAATTTTTTTTTCTCATAGACCACTTTGAAAATTTTGCTGGTTCCGGTAGAACCCCTGCAGCTATATTTCTGCCATATTCCCAAAACTCGGCAAAAATATGAAGATTAGATCTAAGTATGGAAATTTGCGTTGCGGCTTAGTTGCAACCACGAATTAACATTTTCGAAAAAAAAGTGAGAATTTATTGGTTAATTAATTAATTGAATTGGTGGATGTCAAAAATTTGAAGTTGGCCAATAACAAAAAAGATTCCATCCAACTTAACTTTTTAGAAATCTACCGAAAGTACAAGAAACCAATCAATTCTCACTTATTTTATTTAGAAAACTTCTCGCCCCCCCATTCGGAGTGGTAAAATAAAAAAGAGCAATAGTTTATTTTTTGTGTTGTATTTATTCAAATATGTAATTAATACAATATTAATTATTAGGTTTACATCACATTGTTATATGATAACAGTCATGATATAATTAGACTTAAACGTTAATAACGTAACGTAAATTCTGCAATGACAATCATAAAATAGTCATAATTTTAATGGGATGGATTGACAGCAAATTATCAATATTTAGCTTCAGTTTTGTTATAAATAACCGCATATCTGCTCTTTTTTTGTTAAAAAGTTGGTAACGACACTAAAACTTCTTTCGACACGATATGACGAGGGAAACGCTATCCTATCATAAGCTTTTTCGCAGTACCCCACAGTCCATGATATTTTTCGGGTATTTCTGCCTGCAGCCAAAATTTTTGATACCATTTATTAAATTTCACCTTCAGCACTATTAGTGCTAAGCTCGAGTAGCTTCTCTTGTAATATTACATTCTCTACTTCCGTTTCATCAAATAGATTTATGATCCATGGTGGTATTTCTATCGTCAAAATAAGTATCTTCAAAAGTGATTCTGCAGTCATCATGCAGGGCAAGTGAATGTTGAACGTATGTCTGAATATTCTCATCAAGGCATTCTACCTGCGACAAAGTACTTACTTTTTCCGACACTGGCAAACACTATCATCGATACACTTTGCTTTACTTTTCTTCTCGAAATTCAGGAAACAAATTGGTAACGTTCAGCATAGGCATTCGTATTTATATTGGTAAAGAATGAAACAACTTCATGCAAGATTGCAAGCAAGATAGGTGAAGTCAAGCCAACATTTTTCTTCACTATCGAAACCAGATAAATTTTCGTGGACCCCCGCTTACGAATTGTGAACCCCCATTATTTTTTCACGCCAACGTAGACCCCCGTCGAGTCTCCCGTGGACCCCTGGGGGTCCACCTGGACCACTTTGGGAATCAATGGTCTAGAGACTGAAATTGCAATCGCAGTTTTATATTTTTCAAAGTATTTTTGTGAAAATAAACGTTGTGAATTCAAATTTTGTTTCTGTTCAGATGTATATGTATATGTATATGTATATATATATATATATATATATATATATATATATATATATATATATATATATATATATATATATATATATATATATATATAACAAGTAGAGCAGAATTATCGGTATAGCCCGCTTATATGAAAGCAGCCGTTGACACGTGTTTCGGACTCTTTGGTCCTCATCAGAACGGCGTAGCCAAGCATTGGATTGAAAACTTGGAGATGAGCGGGCTATACCGATAATTCTGCTCTACTTGTTTAATATTTTCCCGCGACTAATTTCTTTGTTGTTGTATATATATATATATATATATATATATATATATACAGATTGTATTTCAAGATAGCTAGACAGTTGAAATTTTCACAAATTACAAAAACAGAATAAAATAAATATTTAAGGGGGGCTCTCATACAACAAACGTTTTTTTTGCTCGATATCAATAATGGCAACAGGTAAGCATTTGAAATATTCACAAAATATTCAGTTTTATTTTTACTTTAATAATAAATAATAAAATTAAAAAAAAATTGATATTTAAGGGGGGCGGCTCCCATACAAAAAACGCCATTTTTTGCCTATTTTTGCTCGATATCAATACATGGTAACAGGTAGGCACTCGAATTATTCACAAAATACTTTGAGTTAGTTGAAATTAAATAAATATTTAAGGGGGGCATAGTTAATGGTACGGAACCCTTCGGAACATTAATTTCAACAATGAAAAAAAATGTATGCGTGATTGAAAAAAAACAATATTGAAATACTTTTAAAATGGTACGCCACTTGCCCCCCGTGCCATTAAAGGGCCCTGTAAACGATCAAATTTGTTTGACGAACTTGTTCGACAAACTTCACGTGTTCTTCAAGCAATCGCATAAACGATCAAACCAAAGATCAAACAAATTTGACAAATTTTTCCTTAGTTATGGTTTTCTCGTTGACGTGACGTGACGCGTTCCATGAAAAATGAGCAGTACGGATGAAGAATTTTTAGCGTTGACTCTAGCACTGTGTTTTAAGAAAAAAAAAAGAGCAGACGCTGGTCTAGAGCATGGTTTAAATTAAGAGAAAAGTTTACCCATGAAAATTTGTTACGGGAAATATTACGAACAGAACCAGATGATTACTCTAACTTCCTGCGAATGGACCATGAAAATTTCGAAGAATTACTGTCACTACTACGTCCTCGGATTGAAAAAATGGACACCATTATGCGCAAATCTATACCAGCTTCTCAAAGATTATCAATTACTCTGAGATACCTTGCTAGTGGCGCTGATTTTGAAGACCTAAAATTTCAAGCTTGCATTGCACCTTGTACACTGAGCAACATTATCATTGAAACCTGCGAAGCAATAAATGAGAAACTACAAAATATTAAGGTAAGGTTTATATTTGAAACTTACAAAACATTAAACTTAAAATGAATAATAACTTTTTAGAAAATTCGATGCTGTATTATCTTCATTTTCAATAGTATTACTAACAGAGTCTGTCTCAGTAAATTCGTGTTCATTATTGGAAGGTGAATCGTTTGGAATTGGGGATGGAGTGTGAGAATTTGGAGATGGAGTGTATATAATCTGAGGACTGGGAGATGTATTGTACGGATTGTGTTGTATATGGGACGGATTTATTATAACTGAATGTCTATGTAAATTTCCTTCTTCTGCTTCAAACAAAATATCATTAATAAACTTTTCAGCTAGTCTCTTTTGCTCAGCTGACATTCTTTCCAATTTAAATGCCCAGTTTCTGGCCATGAGGTTATATTCATTTTCCGGTTGTTTAAAATGATCTGTTGCTAATTTCATTAATTCATATTGCAAATCTTCCTTTTTCTTCTTTCTTGATTGCCCTGAAGTTGATTGGATGGTTGTTTTTTTTTGATGTTGATGTTTGTGATATTAAGATTTGCGATGATTCATCCTAGAAAAAGATAAACTTCCCCTGGTAATTGCATCTTATAATTATTTTTAATTTTCAGGTACCAAGAACACAAGAAGAATGGAAGAGATTAGCTCGAGGATTTGAAAATACATGGAACTTTGATAATTGCATTGGGGCTGTAGATGGAAGGCATATCAATTTAATAAAACCTGAGCATTCCGGGTCCTATTACTATAATTACAAAGGAACATACAGTATAGTTCTTATGGCCATAGCGAATGCAAATTATGAATTCATTATGGTTGACGTCGGTTCAAATGGCAGAGTGTCAGATGGAGGAGTCATTAAAAATACTAAATTTTGGAATTTGTTTGAGAATAATCAATTGCAGATTCCAGAATCAGAAAAATTGTCATATAATAATAAAAAATGCACTTCGTATTTGTAGGCGATGAAGCCTTTCAGCTCCTCCCAAATTTAATGAAACCTTACAACAAACAAGTATTAAATGATAATAGAAGGATATTCAACTATCGTTTATCCTGCGCTCGGCGTGTCATTGAAAACGAATTTGGAATTCTTGCAAGTCGTTTTAAGATCCTACAAAAAACTATTAAATTATCTCCTACAAAAGCAAGAATAGTTGTTATGGCTTGTCATTTACACAATTTACTAATGAAACAAAAAAATTACATCCGATTTGGAGAAATAGACACAGAAGATTGTGTTTCTGGAACTATCATACAGGGTACTTGGAGAAAGGAGCCGAACCTGATAAATATTGAACGCACTCGAGCTGGAAATAGTTCTACTCTAGCAAAACTAGTGAGAGATGATTTTTGTGAATATTTTAATACAACAGGTGCGATTCCATGGCGAAATAAATGTTTATAGTGATTTTATGTGATAAATTTATATAGATTTCAATAAAAATACCTACCTGTTCTTCTATTATTGAAGTTATTCCTTTTTCTTCTTCTACTTGGTCTTGCAAAAACTTTAATTCTTTGTAGTACCATAATGAAGGTACGTGAATTTCATCTGTAGCAGAACCAGACAGCATTGATTTTTTTACTTTATTATATTCGCGCTTAAAACTTGTTCGCATAATATTAATTTTCTTTTTCACATATTCTTCGGTAATGTCGCGCCGACACATTTTTAATAAATTTACCATTTTTGTTATTGCCGCGCTTCTCTTATTTTTATCCATATATTCTTGCGACTTTAATTTCCATAATACCGGTAAATCTCGATAAACAGAGATAAAGTTCAATATAAACTCTTTTTCTGTAATTACATTTTTATCCATTTTTACTTTCAAATCGTCGACTACGGATTTGAATTTAGTTGTCAAAAATGCCGTCAATCCAATTTTTCATCGAACACTTCAAACACGTGAATTGTTTGACAAACGCATCAAACAAAGCCATAGACTATCAAATAATTTCACAAACACCTAAAATTTGACAAACAAGTTTGATCGTTTACAGGGCGCTTTAGATTCTCGCAGGGGATGCCACTCCGTTAATGAGGATAATTCCCTATCATTAGAAATATTCCAAGTGGATTGTTTTAAATGCGCCTCCTGGTATATATTAATAATTACCCAGTTCTTGTTCTATTTTATAGTTTTCACTTTTACAAGAATTTAAAACTAAGCGAGAAAATTATCCCTCAAATTGGTCAGATGCAGGTACGTCAATTTTTGACGAGTTATACCATTTCTCCCAATCTATATTTGAATTCGTGCTCTTATTTGGCGTAAAAGTAAGAGCAGGCGCTGGTCCGGATGCCCCCCTCAATAAAATGTGAATAACGTATGTAACTGAGTAATAAGTACTCACGTAATACTTTAGCAAATCGTGAAGGCAGCGTAGCTGTCGGACATCGCCCCTGGGGCCGCTATGCTGAGTCCTCTGCGAACCTTGTAGGGCGGGGACTTGTAGATACTCGAGATAGAACAAGCGGCAAGAATGTTACTCAAAAGCGGTTGAATATCTACATTAAATTTTTGGATGTTAAATATTAATTTAAATTGTGCCAGAATAGTCGGTCGAGTGAAATAGTCAATATTTCGAAATTGATGCTTCGGTAGATATTTCGACGAGAAAATGTCTATTTTAACACTAGAACGTAGAAAATAAATTATACGATTATCGTATTAAAAAAAAAAGTTAAACACGATTTTGTTAGTAGTGCACTGAAAATCTAAAAATAATGTAATTTACTTCAAATATTTTGTAACTGTCAATGAATATATAAAACCTTATTAATAAAATTGTCATTTCTTTTGATGTTCAATGACTGAAAAGCGTAGAGCGCTTTGTGGTATAGTTCCTTTGTGATGCTTATACTTTTAATCAATTTCGACAAAGCTCCCATGCTTTTCGATATAATCGTTGAATATTAAGAATTTTATTAATAGCACAGAACCAAATATTTTAGAAAATTATAATATTTTGTATCTCTTAGTGAGTTACAGACAAAAGAGTGTTCAGTTTTTTTTAAACTTTAATTCATCTACTGAGTTGTTATTCACAACTTTAATTTCACAGTAGCTGACTTGTGTTATAGACTTCCTTATAGATCACGTTTAGGTTTCCCCATCCTTATTTGTATTTCCCATTTCTATATTCATAAGATTTTCACTTTATAAAGTTAGTTTGAATTGCTCATCTGAAGAAGCCACTGTGTTTGGCGGAACAATTGTTACCTATGTTTAACAAAATATAGTAAAAATAAAAAAAAGTTTTGTTTACATGATTGTCATGGATTTTCATCAAGTATCGGCCAAATCAATCGGTTAAATATCACATACATTCGTAAGGCTTCATGACAAATTATTGAATGGTTAAGTGAGATCTTAATGCTAAAGAAGTTTAGTTTGTATATTTTTTGATTGATGTGTGTTTATTTTTATGCTTTACATTATTTAGTTACTATTTTTTCGCTTTGTCAATAAAATGTATAATTTTAAGACAATAAAACTTATTTGATTTGAAGGAAGAAATTCAACTGAATTTGATGTTTCAATATGATATTAGGAAATTTATGAAGGTAACTATGGTGTTGCCAAGTTTCTGACGTATTTACCGTTCGACTGCATAACTTGTCATCTAGTTAGAAATCGTGGTTTCAATATTCTACGTGACGAAATTTGCGGCCGT
Source organism: Cynegetis impunctata (assembly GCA_030704885.1). Taxonomy (NCBI): domain Eukaryota; kingdom Metazoa; phylum Arthropoda; class Insecta; order Coleoptera; family Coccinellidae; genus Cynegetis; species Cynegetis impunctata. Next base: position 31,124 of record JARQZK010003082.1, on the reverse strand, counting down.
TCACATATCGACAACTACCCTTAACTATGAACCTTCGAACCGTCAATAATTTCAGTCCTGTGTCAGGAGTATCAATAACTTATCCCGTACGAAGCAATGAATGTACTACTAAGTGTTTGAATCTTACCAAATGATGTACGTGAAACTCGCATACACGTTGGCGACTATTGTGAGTAAATAGCAATAAATTGTTTTTTTTTATTATTCGAATTACCCACATAAACATGTTGAATTATCCATAAATAATTTGAACTCGAACATTAATGACCTCGGTAGAAATTATCATTCAGGATGCAATGAATTTCTCCACATGCGCACCAGTTTATCAGGAAAATGCATTTGTAACCACTCTCCCTTTTAACATATATTTATGCCCGAGCTAGCAGGGAGATTGGTTAAACATATATGGGTTCTAAGGTTGTTCTCAGTAATAACAACAAAATAAAATGAAGGTATTTACTGTTTTCTTTTACATAGAATAAGACTTATCTTTTTGTTTTTTATTTAATTTTCCATCGACGTTTGAGATTCTTCTTTAGGTGGATTGTACTCTTGACTTCTGCCCTTTGTACCTAGTTTCTTGGTAGCTCCAGATAAGGTGACTATTAGCTCTAGGTAAGGTGAATATTAGCTCCAGGTAATGTGAATATTAGCTCCAGGTAAGGTGGTTTCTTTTTGAACTCCAGACTAGGTAAATTTTAAACTCCAGACAACGTAAATTCTAAACTCCAGACAACGTGAATTCTAAACTCCAGACAACGTGGCTAAAATAATTCGGGGCAAATCAACATACAATCTCAAACTTAATATTTTCCAAGAATATCTGTAGGGTATCGATGGCCAATTCAAAATAACATTTAGATTTATCTCAAGCAAATATGCTAAGAAAGACAATATATGTTCCAACATTAAACTGAACATAAGATATGACCACGTGAAATTTGCCATCGTTAGCCTACAAAAATCTTGTGTTAAATTGAGAGAATGAAATAAGCAAATAAAGTAAAAATATTTTAAATTATGAAATGTAAGATGATTATTTCAATATTGAAAGATAAATAATTTAATATAGATAAATGAAAAAAATGAAATGGCGGAAAAATGAAATAAGGTATCAATTCAGATTTTCAAGATAATGCATTAATACGAAATAATTATATTTCTTCTCATAACTTACCGTCTATCAGACGCCACAGATACTTAATAAGTTTTAATAAACTTTAATAAACTATTCGTTTAATAGATATTGACTATAATTTCAACAATTAATGATCTGGTACCTTCAACAACCATTTGCTAAAAGAAAGAACGATCTTGTACCTGTTAATTCGAAGCTATCTCGAGATTTTCGTAATACGCATGTCATCCCGAACTGCGCGATTCTATTCTTCTGTGAAACACGGTATTTTGATTCAGTGGCGGCGGTTAAGCGGGGAATTGACACGTTACACATTATTCAACGCTATAGGTGAATTATCGAGAAAGTCCGGAGGATTTTAGGGATTGCAATAACATCTACTCGCTCATTACTCCATCAGTATCTATGAAAAACTCGTGAGCAGCAGAGCTCCATCACTAAGGTCGTACTTCTCGAGCGAAATGCATCGTGTCGAGATGTGATTCTGAAGTATTGAATTATATTTTGAAAAATCACGCTTACATAGCAAACCGAATTGAAAAGTAGAAAATAATTCATTTTATTAAAAAAAAAATTTGCGAAGTCCATCGTGGTTGAGGAAAAAAATTGTCACCAACGAAGAAACGTACCTCAATATCAACTCAATCCACGTAACAAATTTCAACCCTCTATTATAAAATAATTCTCGGAAAGCATCGCTTACTGATAGTGAAACAGATCTAGATGCAAATAGAACGGAATAGTCACCACGAAATGCAGCGTGGTTGAGAAAAAGTATTGAAACATACAAAGAATCGTATTTCAACATAAACTCAATGTACGTACCAAACTTCAACCCTCAATCTACGTAAAAATGACAGCGGTCTGAAAAATTTAACCAAATTGATACTTTCGTTACGCAACAAAAACAACCCCAGGTACCAAACTTCAGCTCATTTGACTCGATGAGAGATGCTGGAGATGCCATATGTACCGAGAAAAATATATATATATATATATATATATATACATATATCAGACAAGAAAAATTTTTCGAAAATCGTGGTCCAGAAGGTCGAAAACAGAAAGAAAAACTACTCCCGCACCCTGGCATTCCCTTGATACCTACACTGCAATCGTATGTATTTTCTGGGAAAAGACAACAAAAAACGTGAGCAGTCGGAGTCAGGAACGAAGTTTCATTTTGCACTCTTTTTTTGTTATTTTTCAATTTTTTTTCTCATACTTACATTCATTTGTAAATTCCATTAATGAGATGATATAACTCACTCGTATGATTTAAAACAGAAAGAAATATATAAATTTGTCCTATTAATATATCGAACTTTCTTGTTTTGCTTACAAAATGTCATAAAAATGATTACAATTGAAAAAATGTTTAGAAAGCCGAGAACGCGTATGAAAAGTTTTGTTAGTATTTTACGAATTCTGTAGGAAGTCCGAAATCTTCGCATCTCCTCAACGCCATAAATCACATCATATTTCAATATTATCTATCCCGGTGTGCCGACCATCATCTAATGCCTCATTCCGAGGAAGTCACATATAATTTTTCAAGCAGTATGTGACGATTTCGACCAGTCAACTCCTACTGCAAGTCATGAAAAGAACTTAGTTCCAAAAATATTCTTGATAATCTTTAATGATCTAAACTATTTCTGAGAATTACATCCTAAAAAAATATTTTCTGTTACAGAATCATCTCCTAGGAAGTATTGAATAGTGTCATATTATGTTTACCAATTATATGTAACCGTGAATAACATGAAACAGAAATTAATATACAGTGACCACTCATATACGAGAGTATGCTTGGTAATAAAATCTGGACCTTACATACAGATGAGGCCACAGGTCTAATTGCGTGCTGGAGATCTGTAGCAGTAATCTTGACCAGATTATGTATAAAATTTTAGGTTACTACTTCTGATTACGACACTATGAAAAATTTCACGAAAATGGAGAATTTGGATAAACGTAGTTGTAGAGTTTATTCGAATGATCCAACGCCTTCCCAAATCAAAGAAATCGGGCGAGAAATTGAAAGAGGCTTCTACGACCAATGACGATAAGCCATGCTACAGAGTCTTCATATAGATGACTTGCTTTGAAAATTTACATTAACATCGTGGTGTTAGACTACATATTGAAATTGTCTGTGTTAATGAAGATTTCTAAATTGAAGATGTTGAGATTGGAGAATATAACATCGAAATGTTGGACTATTCATCTTATTCGCAAGATTTTGCATCCAACGACAACCACGTCTTGTCTAACCTCAAATAAAGTCTAGAATTAAATTTCAGTCCGACAAGGCAGTTAGTTTTGCTGTGATTAGAGAATTTGTGAAGCTCGGCATTTCACATTTAAAATTTGTTTAACAATAGCAACACACATTAACTGATTTTAGGTTTTTTGAACATTATGTTGAAAATTTTTATTTAAATGATTTCATTGTCAGGTCCGAAACTTGTCGGCTAACGCTCGTATATACTCTCATTTACATAACAACAACAACATTTCTCAAATTTTTCTTTATATTCCAAGAAAAAACAACTGTTATAATATTATCTGTTGTTTGTTTTAGAATGTCTAACCAATTTCAAGAGTTACCCATCTAAAGAGGGTCAACTGATTCTCAAGACTGAATTAAGAATTGTCTGCAACCAGAACATTTATGCTGCTATTTTGCTATTTTCACTAACAGTGAAACCTAAGCCAAGTAAGTCATCATCTCGCTATCCGAAATTTGAAAAAGTGTTTACTAAGCATATAGCGAAACTTTTTATGGATTATTGAATATTTTGATCATCTTATTAATTTGGAATTAGTCTTAAGTATTTCATTCAATTCGATGCAGATTTGCGCTCAGTCTATGTAATTTTCGATGAAGTTGTATAACAGGAAATATAGAATTGAAACGTATAAAAAAACAAAGTTTCAAGAAGTTAAAATTTGGAGTTTAACAAATGAATAATGCAATGAAAATAATAATTCGAATAGACAAAAGAATAATGACACCGACATGTGAATGGGTCGAACATTTAACGTGATTATAGACGTGAATCAACGTTATCATTACAAGGTGATTTTGAAATCAACAATTTCAAAGGGAGATTCAAATTCGTCTCTCATATATACGCCGCACTTATATTAAGCTGTATATATCTATGTTATTATTTGTCAGGGTGTGTGTAGCCTTTCCTATATTACTGGTATTATGTTTGCCTGAATATGACAATAGATTTCACGCCTTCACTGTATACAAATGACAGTTGTATTGTATCATAGGTCCAGGTATATTATCTCATTATGTGGTTGTTTTACCTCAAAGGTATGATCTGAATTTCAGATTAAAACTAGATAGATTTCTTGAATTCTTGGTGACCACCTAGAAGGCTGAATACTGTCTCTTACATTGAACATTTTCGGATTATTTCTACTCGTAGTAAACATTTTATGAGAATTTATTGTAGAACTTATACTTGAATTATTCTTGTCTTTTTAGTATTTGTTTTGCCTTTTTTAGCAATAACACAATAATTGAGTTTGAAACCGACTTCATTAAACAGTTAACGTTTCTCGAAACTGTTGAACCATTGAAATTAATTTAATTTAATTTATCATATATATATATATATATATATATATATATATATATATATATATATATATATATATATATATATATATATATATATATATATATATATATATATATATATATATATATATATATATATATATATATATATATATATATATATATATATATATATATATATATATATATATACATGGCCGCAGCCAAGGGGGCGCCAGAGGGGGCTGAGCCCCCTCTGAAAACATACCAGAATTATTACAAACCAAAAATGTTTATATCTGCGTTGAAACATAAAACTAGCCTAGTTACAAACAAATCTACCTAATTGTAAAACTGACTTAAAATTATATATTTGCGGCATCTTTTAACCTGCAAAACATGCTGACGTTTTTATCCTAAAATAAAATAGCGACAAACGGGCGGCTACTAGCAGGGTTGCCAGATTTTTCAGAGCCGCGTTGCACTTTAGACGCTGATTTGTCGCCCAAAAGCGCAACCGTGGTTGCGACATGTTAATGGGGAAACATTGGTAACAAGTTTTTGCATATAAAATTCACTTATTCTAGCAGTTTTTTCATACGTGTTTTGCTGCCAATTTGTCGCCCAAAAGCGCAACTGTGGTTGCGACATGTTAACGGGGAAAATGTCCTCTCCACGAATGCATTGGATGACGGTAAGCTTAGAAGAGTAAATGCAAATAGAGCTAAATCTTCAAACATGAATTTGTAGGCTGCATTTTTTAAATCTATAACCTTCCTCCAAAAAGTCGCTCAATAATATTAACGTCTAAAGATATATTTATTTGTTTACACCTATTTAATGATGAAAAAACATTTTTATTTTTTTTGGATATTTTTTATTTCTATTTGTTTTATTTATTCAGAGTTGTCTATGAGAGATTTTTATTTATTATTTTTTATTAGAATAAATTTTTTTGTTTTTCCAAAATGTTTTTTAATGAATACCTATTAGTTTTTCAGTATTCACTTCTAGGTAAAAAGACAGAAAAAGCTATATGTTCCTGTTTCTTTTCACGTACCTATATTTATTTAAGTACTATGTAAAACACAAGCCCCCTCAAGAATTTGTTAAGCCCTCTCTAGAAAGCAGTGCTGGCTACGGCCCTGTATATATATATATATATATATATATATATATATATATATATATATATATATATATATATATATATATATATATATATTTGAGAGTCTGATGAATTTCAATTTCCATGTAGAAGGCTTAGTTTTCGAGATATTTCAAGTATTTTATACCTATGTCGCCAAATTAGTTTCTCAAACACATGTTAAGTTTATCTTAGATTTCCTAATGAAGGCTGAAAGCGGAATAAGTGAAACAGTTACACTTTGCTCAAATTAGTTCAGTGTTTAAAACAAGTCATAGAGCCAGTAAGATGGTATTTAGAAAGACGAGCTCATATCGTTGTTAAAATTACTATTTGCTATCTTTTTTACTTCGTGAGAGAACTAGCAATTTGTGTTTCAATAAGTACTTTTGACACCCTATATTAACTAAACGGCGTGAACTAGAGAAAAAGTTTATATAGCTTTGCACAATACAACGTGATGGGAAGTATAGACACGGTCGAAAAATTTTCAAATTTTTTTGTAGTTTAATGAGCCTAAAATGTTCCAAACCCCGTAGAAAAACTAATTTGAGCAGAAAAAATTGTAGTTTCCTCAAGAACTTTGGAAATAATTGAACTATTAACTTCAGTTTGGTACACAGTTAGGTATTCAGAAAACGGTTCGGATTCAGGCGAAGCGTGTGAAAATTAGCAAAAAATTATGTTGTTTCAGGAGTTATTTGGTACATAGATTTTGATTTTGATTTTTTTTTATGACAGTTTAAGGAAAAATAGTGTTGGGGTGAAAAAAGGTTGTAGAAAATTATTCAAAATATCGAGTACCTAGTCTTTTTAGGAGGTTTTCAGGTATACAGATTCTGATTTTATATGTTAGATGATAATTAAATACAAAATTATGAAGGAAGGGGAGGGCTAAAAAGAAAAGGGGATAAAATTAAAAATGGTTGAAAATTCGAACAGATTTTAAGTTACCATAGTATATTGATTTATAATAAACATACTATATTGCCCAAAAAGTTTGACAACGCCAGTTATAGTGATGTGGAAATACTGGTTCAATTTTCAGCGGTTTTTTCTTATTAGAGTTTCGATGAACTTCAATAATAACCCCCGTATTTGCGAAGACCGCGAGCGGAATATTTGTGTGTGGTAGTTTGGATCAAGTACGTAGAGCTCTCGCGGAGCCGAGGTAACGGTTCGTCGAGGAAAGTGAAGGCCCGGTCAGATCACGCGAGGCGGGAACAGCCGGCGATTGTATTATTCTTGCAAAAGGTGCTAGGTAATTGCAGGAGCAGCATGATCGATACACTGTTATTAAATACGACCGCTAAACGTACGGCTATGGTATCTCATACCCGTTGCGTGAGTCCAGTTGCATTTTCTCACAATATACACAGTATATGTAATAAATTTTCGTACACACCGCTCTATCTCTTACAATGTAATGCGTTCCATTTCGTATGTGACCACCCTCAGACGATGGTTCGACGGGCATGCACGATGATATCCTAACGTTTCAAGCACTCTCCTCACCCCTGGATTTATCGTAATTCGTTCTCTACTTGATCTGATACCACTAATAGCATCCATCGTATTTCCCGCAGATCAAACGTATGATTGATTGAGATCTTCTTAATGTTACTACAGATTTATTCGAAACAAATTGTAATAATGACATTGAGCTTTTCTCAGAAAAAAAAAGATGTGGTGTCATGGGACACCAGGTAGGAACGAAGTTCCTTCGGATTCGACATTATAATATAATTATTAATATAATAATAATACAAATAAAATGAATAATGCATTGAGAGTGTAGAATACATATAATGTACACATGTAAGTTGTATAAACAATATTAACCATGTACAGGCTGTCCCATTTTCGATGTCCTTAACTCCCTTATTTTTAAAGATAGAGATTTGCGGTTTTCGCGAACGTTGGCTACTTTTTTGTTAATCTCACGATACCGTAAACAAACTTTTCATAGCTTGCTTCGTTTTTGAGATACAGGGCGAAGTTGAAAATATTGCAATTTGGCCCCCCTCCTGTATCACAGCTGTCTTTTAACTTATAGAAAAAGTAAAAACTGTTTTTTATACACTTTTTTACGTAGAATCGAGTGGCGTAGTCAGATTTTTGGAATGAGCTGTCATTGTTTAGATATAACCCAATGTTATAATTTTTTAAATGGAACACTCTGTATATTTTTCCATATTCAAAACATAAATGTTTTGCGCTTTTCAAAAATATATAACACTTATATAAAATTTTAAGTATTAGCCCTGTATTTAGATAATTTTCTTTTTTTTATGTCAAGTCAAGACAAATATCACTTTGATAGATCGTTCGACGCAGTAAACAAATATATCACTTCCATTTATATAGGTAAGAATGAAAAGTTTTCATTAAAAAATATTGTTCAATATACGTTATTAAACAATTTGACAAAACAATAAATTTAAACTAATGAAACACTATTTATCAACTATATACGCTCTGGACCTAATTAGTAGGTGGTTATGAAAAAAAGCAAGTGCAGAATATTTATAGTTCCTGTCAATTTGTACAAATGTTTCTTACAATGGCGAATGATAATCCAGTATATCAAAACTACGAAAAATTAGATATGGTTGGGATATATTACCAAGTTGGTTTAAATCCAAATCAAGCGATGGACCTCTATTTTGAAAGTTATTTACTATTACTCAGTTACTGGGTGTCAGTTAGATAATAAGATAGAAATTTTAAGTTTCCTTTTTCGGATCTTTTTAAAAGCCTAGGCCAGTAAGTTATAGAAAAGAAAACGCCGAAAATGATGAAATTAGTGTCCTCGCAAAGGTAGAAGAGAACAAAAATACTTGCAGAGAAATTGAAGATTCGGTTGGCATTCCAAAGGTTTCGAAGATATATAAATATATATATATATATATATATATATATATATATATATATATATATATATATATATATATATATACTCCCTACATATCCCAAGCCAAGTATTGAGTTTTGTAGGTGGTATATTGTCCGATTTTGTTTCGTTTTTGGAGGAAGATTAGTCTACCGTATTTTCGACGGTAACTTGAATCATCAAAGATATTTGAAAATTTTGGATGATTTTCTTTCTGAACTACTTGATGAAATTCCGTTGGCTCAATATAGAAAATATTTATCCTAATGAAAGACCAGTGTATTGATAAAAATGACCCCATTAACTGGCAACCAAGGTCCCCTGACTTATCTATATTAGATTTCTTTATATGGGGCTACATAAAAAATAAAATAAACCACACGCGGCACGAAAATCGAGATGCTCTGATGAATGCCACGAGAGAAGTTTTCGAAGTAATTTGAACAATATTTACAAAACATTTTCAACAGAAAAATAATAGAACTTTGTTTTGTAGCAGTGTTACATACAAGTTTCTATTTTTGTTATAATCATTAAATATATCTCTGTTTAGTAACTTATATTAAATAATATTTTTTTAATGACAACTTTTCATTCTTACTTATATAAATGGAAGTGATATATTTGTTTACATCGCCGAACGATCTATCAAAGTGATATTTGTCTTGACTTGACATAAAAAAAAAAAAATTATCGAAATACAGGGCTAATACTTGAAATTTTTTATAAGTATTATACATTTTTGAAAAGCGCAAAACATTTATGTTTTGAATATGGAAAAATATACAGTGTGTTCCATTTAAAAAATTATAACATTGGGTTATATCTAAACAATGACAGCTCATTCCAAAAATCTGAATACGCCACTGGATTCTACGTAAGAAAATGTATGAAAAACAGTTTTTACTTTTTCTATAAGTTGAAAAACAGCTGTAATACAGGAGGGGGACCAAAATGCAATATTTTCAACTTCGCCCTGTATTTCAAAAACGAAGCAAGCTATGAAAAGTTTGTTTACGGTATCGTGAGATTAACAAAAAAGTAGCCAACGTTCGCGAAAACCGCAAATCTCTATCTTTAAAAATAAGGGAGTTACCCCGTAAGGACATCGAAAATGGGACAGCCTGTACATTGAATTATATTTGTAAACTAGTACTTACGTATTTAATTTTATTTCGCTAGTTAATTTTCCACTATTATCACTGTCAATTTCATTTAAGTCACTTGTTAGTTCATTGGCCATTGTTATTATACTCAATATAGTATTGAAGATTTACAAACTATACGAAAATAAACGTGTTTATTTACGAGTAAAATGAATTTAAAATGTGAGTATACACCACGTGCTTATACAATAATTTTATGTATATGTCGTGACAGAAGGAGACAGATAAAGAAAGAATGACGCATGTGCGTTGCAGTTCCGTTATATGTTTTTCTTACGGTTTTAGTCTCACATTTGTTCCACGTTGGTCGCCCAGCAAAATCCCTATCTTATATCCAAGCCTGCCGTAAGAAACTTCGTTCCAATTATGGTGAAATCGCTAGTTTTTTTTGTATGAACAAAAATAAAAAATGTTGAATATTTTGTTTCCTTCAATTATTTATTCCGATCCCTGATTATCTTTATACGAATAGATAGTAGATTATTTATTTATTTATTTTTTTATTTATTAACGGTAAAGCCAATTTACAAAACATAGTAAACAAAGTGTGAATTAAATGTATCATTGAATGCTTATGTCTAGTGTCTACATTACAATTTACAAAAAAAAACATATTACTGAATCGTCAAATGTCTAACTTACTAAAAGGTGTAACAAATGTGGTTTCCACTTACAAGGAAAAGGACAACATAAAGCAGAGCTTCGGAAACGCTATAGCCTCTTCAATTGATTTTTGAAGACACATTAAAAAAATTTAATTTATTATGGTTTTGGTTTCCCAGCTTCAGAAGACGAGGAATCGGTCTGTTCAACGCATAATTGGTATGGAAAAATTCAATCCGAAAAATATCCGAACTTCTGGTATCTTTTTGTTTAATATAAAAAGTTATTAGTTGAAGTTGTTCTGGGCACTTGATTATTGATTAAGTTAAAAAGGAAACTCAAGTTACCAGAAACACTTCTATCTTCCAATGATTTTAAATTTAACCTGGTCAAGATTTCACTGTACTCATATTCATTTCGTTGAAGACCCAAATGAAAAGCACAATTCCTCAAGAATTCCTTTTGTACACTCTCAATCAAATCGATATTTACATTATAATATGGATCCCATATAACCGAACAATATTCAAGATTAGATCTTACGAAAGCACAATATAGGACCCTTCGTGTTTCAATTGAAAAACCAGTAGAAACTCTTAACAAAAATCCCAGAATTTTTAGACTCTTTGCCACAATTTCTGAAATTTGAAGATTAAAATTCATTTCGCTATCAAATTTAACTCCCAGACCACGTACACATTTTTCTCTTTTAAGAGCTATATTATTCAGTTTATATTCGAAAAATATTGGACTTCTAACGTTAGCGAACGTAATGATTAGGCACTTATCGATGTTAACATCCAATAAGTTATTTCTACACCTTACGGAAAAAGCTTCAAGATCTTTTTGTACTAATTCGGCATCTTTCTGGCAAGTAATTGCTCGATAAAGTTTCAGGTCGTCCGCAAACATAAGAAACTCTGAATACTTGAAAACACGCTCCATATCCGAAACAAACAAGTTGAACAGAAGTGGGCCCACATGGGAACCCTTTGGTACCCCTGATGGAACCTGAATGGGCGCAGATGTTGCATCTCCATATTTGACCGACAGAGTTCTACCAGTAAAAAAATGTATATAATGTATATGTTTAAAAATTATAATAAATTCTCCACTAGAAAATCATACGTGATCTATAATAATACACTGATATTACCCGCATATTTTCATATTTATATCGAATATTTCACTTCAATTCACAGACACTGGTTAGTTACCTGATTTCATCGTCACTTTCCTCAACTTCTGACACTGTCGTGTCAGTAGTGTGTCTATCTATCTTGAATTTTTCAAGTGAGGAATGTGCGATAAGGAATTTCATTGAAAAGTTCTTGGATTTAATCGTCTGTAATTAGTAAAAATGTATTGATTAGTTCCATATATAAATACCGGACGATTTTGGTGCTAAATTATGAGAAAGAAAATTCATTTTTCGAACAATACAAGCCTGCGGGATGCAAATTGACAGTCGAACGAAATTTGCTGGAAGCAATAATACAGTCTCGAAAAACCTGATACCGCCATGAATATTTTATGCGGAGAAACAACTGCATTTTCGTTTTCAATTGTACACACTTGAATATCGGAATCAATATTTATAAAGCTACGATATTCAATTTTGTCGCTATGAAATGGACTCACGATTCCGTCAGATTGGGACGTACTTAACCGCCGGGAATTGGAAGCCGTTCGCGCATTTCATTAGAAGATAATTCAATGATTGATTGATTACGAATCGAAAGGCTTGTTCACACCAATAATTGCATGTTTTCTCGATTGAATCCGAACATTGCAGAAACATTATCATTTGCCGGGCAAACGATATTGTCATTTCCATGCGGACTCGATAATTCATCATAAGCTGAATTTCTACGTATCTGGAATGTGCATTACTGTCATATAGGAGTAATACTCGAGCGTACTTAGCACGAGAAGTATTGATTACTGAATTATTCATCACTTTTCTGTCCATATAGATAGTTTTATTTATATTTAGTAGTTGCCAGTATGTATTACATTGGCGGCTCGTGAGGTGCTGGTTTGAGGAGGCTACAAGAGGAGTTAAAAAATACACCCTAGGCGAACATTTTTAGGATTTCAAGTTCAAAGGCCTTATAATTTAAAGAAAATCAAATTAAAACAAGCACCCTAAAATATTAATTTCTTTGCGAAAAAAATTGCTTTCACTTTCGAGTGTCTACCTTGAGACCTACAACTCCTATTTACAATATTCACAAAAATTCTTCTCAGCCAATTAATCAATTTATCTATTCATCAATTTTTTTTTCTTTCACAAAATAGGTACCTACCTACCTACTTAACGAATTTGTTACCTATTCGAGGAATTAATCAATTGTTGTCCAGCAAGAACCAACGGGGAGGTGAGAGTTTTTTCTTGCCAAAAATAAAATAGTACCCTCCCAAAAATAGATTGAAATAAAACAAACAGAGATATTTTCCCTAGAAAAAAGTAAACACTGCCAACAAAATAATTTATTTTTTACCTGTGATCCGGTTAGCCAAGGATGTCTCTCATAATTTATGATATCAAAACCGCGATTCTGTTGTTTGTTACGCTACACCAAATTGTTTAATTCCGGGGTAGGTCGCAATGTTTTTATTAAAACTTTATCGTCATTACTTAGTGCACTGAAGTTATGGGATAACAAATATTCCACTAAGTCACCATTGAAATTTTTAAAATTAACTTCAGTAACCGAACTCATTTTAAAAACAATACGCGAGCAAAATAAATTAAAACCAAAACAAACTGTTTTCGTCCGCGACTAGTGACAACGGTCCAACGAATTTACTCGATTTTACCCGAAAGCCTATAGTTGTGATTGGTCGACATTGTGTGAGAATCAATGTATCCTTTTCGAACCGAGCAGCTAGCTTCAATCGGTGTCGCTTCTACCGGTCTTTTCTATTTCAATAAAGTGAATAAGGTATATTCATTCGCAGCGTTTCCTTTTCTCTCTGGCATGGCATATGGAATAATGAACGCGTCTATACCTTATTAAGCCACTGCAGCATTGCCACTGTTGATATGATATCTTGAAATGAATGAAATGCAGTAAGCAGTAAATGTAAATACCTTCTATCGTTATTAATAAATTATATTATATAATGTAGATTGAAAGGAAGGTAGGTGCATAAAATAATATGATTTTTATTAATATGAATATGTTGAATGCTGACTATTCAATATAATATAGTAGTGAATACTATTGAGGAGGCGGCTTAGCCTCCATAGCCGCCTTCAAATAGCCGCCCCTGATGTATTACGATTTAATATGCATACTGATCATGCTATTCATGTTCCACGAAGGTGTCCGCAATGGATACGTCAGTCATAATTTGCAAAATTCGACAAACTATTTCAAAATTTATTACCAGGTACAAGCTGACGTAGAAAGACATTACACTATTTATTAAGTCAACGCTATCCCGTCACTGAGCTTTTTTTCCTTTGCAACTAGTTACCCAGGTGTTTAGGCACGCTGCCTAGCACACGGCAAGTCCCGGGTTCAAACCTCTGGAGTCAAATGACGCTTGTTTTTCTCAGATATTTCCTCACGGCGGACCGAACACTGCTTGCGAACTTACAAAGGCGAATGCAGGTATTCCTCATCTGAACCCCAACTTACCTGTTCTTTTCCAATAATCATCTAGTCTAGTGTAACCCATTCTTTATGCACATTCAGCTGATCTGGCTGAAGGAGTTTCTCCTCTTAACTCAAGCAGACCACCTACCTCCCACATATTTGAGGGACGAATGACCACAATCAATACGGCAGTATTAATTTGCGAGAGCAGAATTAGACGAAATATTTCAAAATTAAATACGAAATTTTTTGGACGGGTACTAGCTGATGTACTCAAATAAGACTGACAATACACTATTTATTGAGTCAACGCTACCCCATCTCTGAGATTTTATTGCTTTGCAACTTAAATCAGTGTTTTTCTATAATTTCATGTTTTTTCAGGGCGGTGGGAAAGCACTTATTTAATTTCAATGAAACCAAGATAATAATAACTGAGTCCAACACCAAAAGAAGGGAATTTCTTGAAATGCTGTAAATCCAAAAAAATATCAAATATGCCATAAACGACAAGAATGATATAAATAATACTACTAAACTGTATGCTTCTCTGATATACATGCTGAATTAATTCACCTACCAGCACGGTGCCTTGTTCTTTGTGATATTATGTGTTGTAAAAATGTTTTATTATTTTTATTTAATGTTCTAATAATCTACGTTTAAGGGTAAGAATATATTTCATATAACTGTTAAAATTAATATAATAGATGTCTTTTCATTATTTATAGATTTTGAAAGAGGCTATACAATGATCGAAAGGTTAATGGACAATAAAATATATATATATATATATATATATATATATATATATATATATATATATATATATATATATATATATATATATATATATATATATATATATATATATATATATATGAAGATAGATAGATGGATGATATTCATTTATTCCAGAACCATATAACATACAAGTTACAGACAACGAAACTGAACACCAACAAAAGAAAAAATAAAATATAAGAACAACTTTGAGTTTTTCGACTGAACCTAATTTCACTTGAAAAATTGCTCAAAACGGTTTTAATATCTGAAGGTTATTATGGCGTAGAGGAGTTGATGCTGGATAATGCTGTGACATAATTTTATACTTCATTCTTAATACCTTGATTTTAATTTGTATTTTTGTTTATTGCCCTTACAGGTAAATGTTGCGTTTTATGATTCTTATCTTAATTATTGGTTGCTGTTGCATTTTGCACTTGTTTCAAATTGACTTATCCCATACATCTGTAAAATGTCTCAAAGGATTAATAGATTCTATATTCTATATTCTATATATATATATATATATATATATATATATATATATATATAATATATATATATATATATATATATATAAACAAAATCCATTTCTATATATAGGTAAGATACGAATGCATTGTATTAAATTTCTGAAAAAATAGGTTTCGTAGAAATACTGTACCTTCGCTTTCGTCCATTTGATAATGAATAACGGTGAAATTCCGACCACTGGGCAACCTCTTGTTTCGATAAATAAAATAAATGATATAAAGTGATTTTGAATTTATAGCAACCTCTCACCTGAATTCCCCTGTTGTTTTCAACGAAACGTCCGATTTCAATAAACTTTTCTCATGCAACTCCGTCGTTCATTTAACACCAAAATATCATCGTTCATTCATTAATCAGATCTCAGAATCGCCTATTGAAATAAATCAGGCGTCGCATTTCTGATATGGGCGAAAAATATGCCCGTCTTATTCCAGTTATCGCTGCTGTAATTTGTTTTGCCATGAGTTTAATTATATGCAATACATGCGTGGCCATAAAAAATATGGTCTCGAGAGCAGTACTTCGCTTACTTGAACGCGAAAAGAAAGAGAATACAAATATATAATCAATTGCTTAATATTTCACGATTGGTGTCGATAAAAGCTGGCGAAACAGAAATGGAAATTAAGAAATACCTGCAAGCCAAATACTCCTTCATCGATTTTTTTCGATAATAAATAATTCATTCGATTTTGGGGGTGGTCTCTACAACCTCAAGAAACGGATTTCGAGCCCCGTAGATGCTGAATAAATAATTATTTAATTATATAAATGTCGAAAAAGCTAATCGGGATCAAAATCAGCGAACAACCCAGGCCGTTCGTAATATCAATTTAATATGTAAACCAACACAGATTTCCGAGCAACTTTGCCTCACCAATAACAGCATATTATGAAATTGTTGGTGAAATGAAAAAAAAAACGGTTTTAGGCTTTGTATGTAAATCTGAATTGGGTACGTGTTTCTAGTCGAATTTTCCCAGAAAATGAAAGACTATTGCAGCGTTTGAAAAGACAATAGTTAGGTGCCGGAGTAAGATTTTTCTCCTGGACAATGATTACTTAAATTTATATGTATATATATATATATATATATATATATATATATATATATATATATATATATATATATATATATATATATATATATATATATATATATATATATATATATATATATAACCTATATGTATTTTTGTTAGTTTTTGTTCGCGGTACATAATGGCATCTCCATGGATGGAGGCTCCCAAACACACAAATGAGTTGACATTAGGTATCTGGGATTGTTTTTGGGGCAAGACGAAACTATCAGAATTTTGGTAAATTCTTCTAACCGCCGCAATTGTTACGCAGATATTTCTTGTTCTGATATATATATATATATATATATATATATATATATATATATATATATATATATATATATATATATATATATATATATATATATATATATATAATTATTTGTTCGAATTGTTGTTGCCTGTGATCTATTTTTAATCTCTTGATAATTATTAGCAATAACAGGCTGGTTGAATCTTAAAAAACTCGATTTTATTAAAAAGTTGACGTTTCACTACGACATTTGTAGTTTATCAAAACTTTTGAAAAAATTGAAATCTCCTTGACATTTATTGATTTGAAAAAATTTGAAAAGACAAAGACTGCTTTGTCTCGCTAAAATTTTTTTCCGAATGTGGTTGTTCTTTGTTATTTATTACGTGCTATTCAGTCTAATATCAACATTCAAAATTGTTATCATTAGATGGCAAGGGAAACCACAGAAACCTTTACCTACGTAATGTTCGAAAATAAAAATAATAGGGTACTATTTATCTAACAACAAAGAAATTAGTCGCAGGAAAATATTAAAAAAGTAGAGCAGAAATATCGGTATAGAACGTTTATATGGAAGCAGCCGTTGACACGTGTTTCGGACTCTTTGGTCCTCATGAGAACGGCGTAGCAAAGCATTGGATACAAAAGTTTTGATAAACTACAAATGTCGTAGTGAAACGTCAACTTTTTAATAAAATCGAGTTTATTATGATTCAACCAGCCTGTTATTGCTAATAATTATCAAGAGATTATATATATATATATATATATATATATATATATATATATATATATATATATATATATATATATATAATATATCTATATATATATATATATATATATTTGTCATGGTACATACTGGCATCTCTAGTGGCTCCCATCAAACCAAATGAGCTGAAATTTGGTAACTGGGGTTGTTTTCGAAACAGAGCGAAATTATCTAAATTTGGGTAAATTATATATATATATATATATATATATATATATATATATATATATATATATATATATATATATATATATATATATATACTATCAAGTATCGTTAGTACCATAGGCGCCGACTTCATGGGGGAGCCCGAGCCCCCTCAAAAATTTATTTGGGCATCTGAGCCTCCCCAATAGTTTAAGAAAACTATTAGTTATAATATGCTTTGTAAAATCACAAAATGATCTTGGTAGTTTTCATTTTCCTTTTCTTCAGAGGACAAAACAGAGGCAGGTTACAAATGTGCATGCTCCTTTGAGTCAATGTTACAATTCAAGACTTAGAGCAATGTTAAAAATCTTTATGAAATAGAGAATTAAATACATGCAGAATGTTAAATTTTCAGTTTGGAAATATTAGTACTGTATTACTATGTAACTGTATTAGTTATTTTCAAATACTTAAATATTTTTATATTTATCATTTAAAAATACTTAAATATTTTTATATTTGTTATTTTTAAATACTTAAATATTTTCAAAGCAACTTCGAGATACTTCTTTTAACTAATGAACCCTCAGCATTATACAAAGTAAGCTTAAATTAGCTTTTTCACTTATTGATCAAAATGCTATTACTGTGCGACAGCAATATTTTATGTTTTATACTTTTAATGATAGTTAAGGATTTATTTAAATATAATTTCAGTCTTTTCATAGCTATGTACTCACTGCTCTGTAATAGTCTATAACCATAATTACTACTGTAAATTAAATTAGCTTTTTACGAAAATACCGTGCGTATTTATGTTTTGTTTCGTTTTTCAATGCCAAAAAATGTGTCAGGCATGTCGAGTTTCCCGAAGTGTCGAGTTATCGAGAGTCGAGGTTTCGGTGTTCTAATGTTGATCATATGACTATAAAATGCTTTAAAAAATGCTAAAACTCACTATTTCTCATCTAAAATTCAGAAACATTCCTGGCAAGACCCCCGGTATGGGCCCCCAATATTTCTCATAAGTCGGCGCCTCTGGTTAGTACTATAGTACGGGGTGGTCCCAAAATCATCCGACCTAACAAATAACACATGAAAAATTTGGGTTCAAGTATCTTTAATAGTGAGCATGTTCTCCTCTTCAATAAGTTCAACAATCTGTTTATATGCTCAATGTATAATCTTCATATGAGTGATTCTATTGATTTTCTATTAACTGTTTATCATAAATTGAAATCAAATTTATTCAAAGCTGCACAAGTATTCGTTCGGAGCATCAAAATTTTCCATTTCCATATGTCATACTAGCTGAATATTTATTGCCAAAAACCGGATAGAATATTATCACTCCGATAGTTTTAACAAATTTGTAAGCTGTTATAGAATTGGAGCATTTGTGTGTCATTGTATTAGAAAACAACAGATGATTTAAAATTGTTCATCATTCTATTTTGAGAATTTCCTTCAAAATTTGCTTCATTTATTTTAAATAATATAACTTCATAATGATTGTTGGTTAGTTCCTAACATCTATTTGAAATTATTTTAGATATAACGCGTGAGTGGCGGAAATCCTTCCTCAAGTTCAAGTTTCCCATCATATATGTTCTTTTTCTATTACTATTAATCTCCTAAGTGAATTTAGTTCCCATCATTTATGTTCTTTTTACACAAAATTATTAATCTCGTAAGTGGATTTAGGTGAGTGTCGAGGTGAATAAATCTTTGAAACATATGAAAAATAAGAAATTTCTATATCAAAATGGCGGGGAATAGAGAAAATACTTCCGCCACAGGATATTCACCAACTCAATATACGTTTCAAATTCTAACCCTCTAACTCAATCTACAGAATCACGAAGATCAAGAAATCTACATCAAGATGGCGGCGCTTAGAGAAGAAAATTTATATCGCCAAAATGCACTTTCCCTACACACCCTTCACATATTTTCAGCTCTAGACTTGATTTGTACAGGCTTTAGAATGGCAAAAATCTATCAAAAACGGTTATTTTCAGCTCCACACATCCTCCCAGAGGCCCTAGGGGCTGAAATATGTATATTTAATTAATTTCCTCATCCTTTGCCACAAGATCGAAAATTTTTGCTTAAGCATCTCTCCGCCACTCCTTCCTCAGGAGATTGGAGATATAAAAAATAAGACAAAATTTACCCAAATCTTGACACTTCTGTTCTGCTTCAGATAATTTGGTCTGATAAACATGCCAAAATGTACTGGGAAAATATATATTTATATTTATATGTATATGTATATATATATATATATATATATATATATATATATATATATATATATATATATATATATATATATATATATATATATATATATATATATATGTATATATATAT
The DNA here is from genome assembly GCA_030704885.1 of Cynegetis impunctata. Classification (NCBI taxonomy): domain Eukaryota; kingdom Metazoa; phylum Arthropoda; class Insecta; order Coleoptera; family Coccinellidae; genus Cynegetis; species Cynegetis impunctata. The sequence continues at coordinate 11,030 of JARQZK010003082.1, read as the reverse complement.
ATATATATATACATATATATATATATATATATATATATATATATATATATATATATATATTTTACATATATACATATATATATATATATATATATTATATATATATATATATATATATATATATATATATATATATATATATATATTATATATATATATATATATATATATATATATATATATATATATATATATATTCGAAGTTCGTGTATAAGATTAATGAAATGAGTATCAGTTGTTTCCGAAGGTAATTTAACTAGTCTTTAAAAAAGGCTTTGCAAAGCCTAAACTTTGGAATGAAGGCATAAATGATTAATTAGTAAATAAAAATAAATCTTCATTTTAACTAAGCCACATTCCCAAGAAAATTTTTAAAATTATCACATATATATTTCTTGCTAAAGAATAAACATATATATATATATATATATATATATATATATATATATATATATATATATATATATATATATATATACTTACTTGCTTAGATATGTTTAATGATAAAATAGATAGCATTAAGCAAAAACATGTACCGTCCTACACCAAAAATAAGTATTTTCCTACATTCTATTCTCAGGAAACTGTAAGAACTATCAAACAAAAAAATAAAATACATAAAAAATGGAAGAAATATAAAAACGCTAAGGATTATTATTTGTTTAAAACTTTAAGAATGCGAAGTGAAATTTTAATTAGGAACGACTTTCTGAGATATAGCAACTCAGTGGAGGATGACTTGATAAATAATCCTAAAAGATTTTGGAATTATGTCTCTGTTAAAAAAAAAACAACAGGTTAGTAAGTTGCCCAGCGAGATTGACTGGGGTGACAGATGTGCAAGCGGTGGACCCGAAATGAGCGATTTATTTGCGAAATATTTCGAAAGCGTTTACGTTCCGGAAGTCTTCCGGTTCAATCCCGGCGCCTCCTCTCTGTACACGAATGGTGTTGGTTTGCGGAGCATTGTTTTTAACGAGAATGACATACTGAGAATTCTAGAGAGCGTAGATTCTAAAAAGGGTGCTGGCCCTGATGGTTTACCCTCTGTCTTCATAAATGAGTGTGCCTCATCTTTGTGCGTCCCATTAACACTTATTTACAATATGTCTTTGTAGTTTGGGCGAATTTCCGGTAAGGTGGAAGGCTGCCATGGTCGTCCCGATTTTCAAAAGTGGTCAAAAAAATTATGTTGAGAATTATCGTCCTATAAGTAAAATTTCGATCATGCCTAAACTACTGGAAAAACTAGTATACGAATATATTTTTGCATTAGTGAAAAACATAATTATTTCGGAGCAACACGGGTTTTTCCCAGGCCGATCCTTAGAAACAAATTTATTTATTTTTACCGAATTCGTGCACAGCAACATGGACAGACGAGTTCAAGTCGATACTATCTACACCGACTTCAGCAAGGCTTTCGATAAAATCAGTCATAACATCTTGCTGAGCCGTCTGGCTGGAGTCGGTGTAGGTGGATGTCTTCTTAGATGGGTTGACTCATACATCAAAAATCGCTCACAATTCGTCCCAACCCAGGGATTTCGCTCAAAATCATTTGTTACCTCGTCTGGGGTACCTCAGGGGTCACATCTGGGACCATTATTTTTCATTATTTATATTAATGAAATCAGGCATTGCTTCCGTCATTGTGATTTCCTGCTTTACGCGGATGACTTAAAGGTTTACACTTCTATAACTAACCCTGAAGATTGTGACAAGCTGCAGGATGACCTTGACCGTCTTGCCGGTTACTGCGATGAGAACTGTTTATTTCTTAATTTGGACAAGTGTATTTCTATGACCTTCACGCGAAACTTGAATCAGGTAAACCACATTTATTGCATAAGGGATGTATCTCTTCAGAAAGTCGCCTCTGCAAAAAATCTTGGGGTGATGTTCGATCCTAAATTCATTTTTGATCTACACATCGATTCCGTTGTTAACTCGTCTTCTAGGATGTTGGGTTACATCCGTAGGAAGTGCGAGTCATTCAGAAATGTTAGATCGCTTTTCTGTTTATTCAACTCTTTTGTCCTCAGTAAATTAATTTTTGCCAGCATTATCTGGAGCCCAAGACAGATGGTATACATAGACCGCCTGGAAAGGATTCAGAATAAATTTTTAAATTTTATTTCTTATAAAGCCAATTATTTAATCCCCAATGGTGATACTCCCTGGCGCGGGATCACTTTTGCATTATTTCTTTGTTTGATCGTAGAATTATTTCCGATATACTTTTCATGTACAAAATCGTCAACAATTTAATATTGCATTGAAGAGGCACAGGGGTGACTTCTGAATTCTGATGTTTAATATCTAATTCACGTTACTTTTAGTAATACTTACTGCTCTTTTTTTTGTGTGTATATTTCTTATTTCTTAATTATTAGAGTAATAAGCTTTGTAATTTGTGGATACTCTAGTGGGTATCTTTGTACCTGTCTGCATCTCCCATGTTCGCAATAAATAAATAAATAAATAAATAAATATATATATATATATATATATATATATATATATATATATATATATATATATATATATATATATATATATATATATATATATATATATATAATTAATTAAGTAAGTAACTGCCGATAGTTTAAAAAAAATATCAATAATTATAGCTGGGTATTCGGCAAGGAGTTATGATCTAAACAACCAAATTTGTCTCAGTCGACGTTATATGTCCCAATACAATATTTTAAAATGTAAATCGAAAACACTTTGGGAAAAAACCTTTTTCATCAGAACATTCAAAAAATTTTCTATAATAAGCCGACTTTCTAAATCACTTCCAGTTATATTATATAAACTTGGTAACACGTTGGTTCTTTACTCAAAAATTGCATTGGTCCAACCATTTTCCTTATTTTAAAATTGGGCTTGTGTTGTACTATTTCAGCAAATACTACGAGATAAACAATAAAAAGAAGTAAAGTAGAAAAATTCCCTCTACATGACAATATTTGTTCGAACACGATGGTTGCGGATGTATTAAGGCATACATCAACGTTGCTTCGTTACAAATATAAACTTGTTGATATTGTCAAATAATTAGTGAAAAAGAAATAGTGGGAAACCAGTCAAAGAAAGAAAGAATTCGATAGTTCAAAGATGTTTCACAGTTCGACATGCCAGAACGGCTCGAGAATTTTTTCTGGTAGCATTTAGAGCAGAGATAGCACTGCTACCTGTCAAATCAGAGGTAGATTAGTGCTGTTGGAGTTGTGTCTGATAAGTATAAATGAAAATGCAATTATGGAAATGACGACGCTGGAATAAAAACACTACGAATGCAGAGCATGTAGACAAAATAGAATCATTAGTTGAATCTCGGCGATCGTCATGTTTGCCACAAACCGGTTCGGCAGACCTGAGCTGCTTAATTAAACAGAATCGGACTTAAAAACTGCACTCCCTTTCGAACATTTACAAACATGGATAATATGTGTGAATTATTAACTTTATTAGCCTAGAGAATCTTCGAGTTCTGCTAAAGTTTGCAGTTAATGCTGTAAGTAGTCACCTACACAAGGCTCAAAAGAATTTGCGTTGAAGATTGGGTACCATTGGAAATCAGGTGAAGAATCCGGCCATTGTTTCCTTTAAATAAAGAAGCTCTTGAATATTTTATAGACGCGTTGCAACGTATCTGGTTTTGCAATGCTGACAATACACATTTTTGATGTTTTTTTGATTGTTTACTTCACAAGATGGAAATCTCATCTTTCGATGTACAAAAAGAAAAGACAACATATTTCTTAGGCATATCTGTTTCTGAGTTCATTAGTTATTTGAAAAGGTAATATATAGGTATCGCCGGTTATTGAATAACTACCAAAATTTTGATTCTTATTCTAATTTTTTTCGTAGGCCAGAAATTTCGAGAAAATCGACGAATTTGAATACATATTATCCACGTTGACACGGGTTGTGAATCGCGAACGTGAGCCACTCTTGTAGTTACAACATGCTTCTTTGGTGAAAAGCGATTACAAGACAAACATTTAGTAAATGTTTCAGTCGCGAAGTATATCAAGTTAGCTGTGGATTGACAGGGATGTCACAAAATTTGGTTTAAAAAAAGGAACAACTGACGATGGTGGACAAAGAAGGGACTTTAACAAAGAAGTCATACTAATTTTATTGGAGATAAATTCAACTACACTGAAGATTTGACATAATTTTCAGTGTTTATTAGAAAAAAATTGTGCGATATAAATATATATATATATATATATATATATATATATATATATATATATATATATATATATATATATATATATATATATATATATATATATATATATATATATTTTTTTTGTTTCAAATTTTTTTTTAATGAAAAGGAATACCTCTGAAACGTTTGATAAAAGACGAAACATCATTGTGTACTCATTTATTTGTTATTAACAGGATATTGATATTAGAAAATCAATTTTATTGACAACGAAATTAATTACATTTTGAAAATATTCGAAACAGCGTCCTTACTTCCATATTTCTGAACATTAAAAAAGTTGAAAAGAAAAAAACAGACAAGTATGTTTAATTTCATCTGTCACTAATTACGTCCTATTCAGTCTAATATTAGCATTCAGTTCTGCTGATATTACGTGATGAGGAGAACCACAGAAAACCTAGCCCAAATAATCTACATATTATTTTCTCGATAATTTAATCTATAGATTTGTCGTTTAAAACACATTACTGGCAATTTCGACTATGGTCAAAATGAACTGATGTTCTGAAGATGTGGATGGTGTTAACTTTTGGTTTTAAAAAATCAAATCGGTGTTTGAAGTTAATCCTTTGGAGATAAGGATGGTTAGTAGTGTTGATGATATAGAAACTTGGGTTATATATATATATATATATATATATATATATATATATATATATATATATATATTTATATATATATATATATATATATATATATATATATATATATATATATATATACATTTGAAATGTTGTTGCCTGTGAACTATTTTTGAATTTTTGATAATTATTAGCAATAACAGGCTAATAAATTTTAGAAATGTTGCATATTCAAAAAAATTTAAATAAAGTCGTAAATGATAGAACATATATAAAACATTTAAGTTCAATATACGCAGATTTAATTCTTTAATTTTTCTAAGAAACAACATAAATCAAAACAAAATAATTCAACTAACAAACTCTAACCATAACAACTCATCTTCTTAGACAAAATCTAAACATCTAGAATTTTCAATTTTTCTAAAAAGAAAGTATAGTTTAGAACATATGATCTCCAAAATTACAAGTAATGTCTTTTAAAGACAACAATCAAATATTTCAAACCTATTTTGTACATTACGTGGGTCAAGGTTTCTGTGGTTCCCTTCCCATCTAATATCAACAGACCTGACTGTTGATATTGGACTGAATAGCACGTAATTAATAACTAAAGACGGCCACAGCCGTAATAAAAAAAATTTGGAAAAAAAGATAAATAGTAACTTATTCTTTGACTTTTCAAAATCAAAATAATTTGAACCTTTTTCGAACATTACGTGGGTAAAGGTTTCTGTGGTTTCCCTTACCATCTAATAATAACAGATTTGAATGTTAATATTGGACTGAATAGCAGGTAATAAATAACAGAGAACGGCCACAGCCGAAAAATTTTGGAGAAACATAGTAGTCTTTTTTAACTATTCAAATTTTTTCAAATCAATAAGTGTCACAGAAATTTCAATTTTTCAAAAGTTTTGAAAAAGCCACGAATGTCGTGGCGAAACATCAACATTTTAATAAAATCGTGTTTTTTGAGATTCACCAAGCCTGTTATTGTTAATAATTAGGTATCAAAAAGTTATATATATGTATATATATATATATATATATATATATATATATATAATCTGAAAAAATTTTTTGTTCTATAAATTAGAGATTTATTATCCTCAATCTGTTGCAATATTACTACCGATTGGGAAGGCTTAATTGATATTGTACAGCGAATAAAGTTGTTTAAGCTTTTTTTCTAGTAGTTCCACTATAAGTTAGAAAACGCAATATTTTATTTTTGTGACTGAATAAACTTGGGAAGTAGGTTCTTTGAACAACTTTTTCTTTATCATATTTTCTACTATATCTGGTTTATAATTATTGTTCATTGCAATTTGCTTAATAATGCCTCTCACATTAGCTCCTAGATAATTGAGATTGTTTATTAATAACTGTATCCGTAGAATTAAACCAGTGCTTAGTCAGCATTAGTTGGAGAAGAAGTACTTCGGAACCTACGTCATGCATTTTTGAAAAACATATGTATGTGAATATTTTAATCAATAAATATTTATATGAATATAAATAATCGACATTGTCAACTAGTGACATATATATATATATATATATATATATATATATATATATATATATATATATATATATATATATATAGTATTATAGATATGATATATATATATATATTTATTATATATATATATATATATATATATATATATATATATATACATATGTTATATATATATGATATATATATATACTATATATATATATATAAATATATATATATATATATATACATATGTATATATATATATATATATATATATATATAATCTGAAAAAATTTTTTGTTCTATAAATTAGAGATTTATTATCCTCAATCTGTTGCAATATTACTACCGATTGGGAAGGCTTTATTGATATTGTACAGCGAATAAAGTTGTTTAAGCTTTTTTCTAGTAGTTCCACTATAAGTTAGAAAACGCAATATTTTATTTTGTGACTGAATAAACTTGGGAAGTAGGTTCTTTGAACAACTTTTTCTTTATCATATTTTCTACTATATCTGGTTTATAATTATTGTTCATTGCAATTTGCTTAATAATGCCTCTCACATTAGCTCCTAGATAATTGAGATTGTTTATTAATAACTGTATCCGTAAAATTAAACCGGTGCTTAGTCAGCATTAGTTGGAGAAGAAGTACTTCGGAACCTACGTCATGCATTTTTGAAAAATATATGTATGTGAATATTTTAATCAATAAATATTTATATGAATATAAATAATCGACATTGTCAACTAGTGACATATATATATATATATATATATATATATATATATATATATATATATATATATTTTATATATACATATATATATATATATATATATATATATATATATTTATATATATATATATATATATATATATATATATATATATATATATAATATATATATATATATATATATATATATATATATATATATACATATGTATATATATATATATATATATATATATATAATATATATATATATATATATGAATATATATATATATATATATATATATATACATATGTATATATATATATATATATATATATATATATATATATATACAGTATGTATATATATATATATATATATATATATATATATATATATATATATATATATATATATATATATATATATATATATATATATTCAACACGGGAAGAACCAATATTTCTAGCGGGTTTTATGCTTGCCTCGAGAAATTCCAAACTGACGTTAAGTGTCTCCACCATTGGAATTAATATGTGAACAAAATCTAATGAAGACAGGTCATCAATAAAAATTACAAGCAAAAGCTAAATATATATGAATTTTCTCGGACGGAGAGCTCGTTCGTTGAACAATTAAAAGTTTATTTGTTGAAAAAATAATTCATCAATTCCAGTTATCACTCAGCATGATATCCATCAAGAACATAGAGGGATAAGCGAGTAGAAAACAAGCTTGGCGGTCAGGTATCATCTACCTTCATAAATATGATATTTTGAGGCCAGGTATCATAAAGGCCAACTTCATTTTCTGAATATGAATAATACTAAAAGAACTGAATTGTTTAGTCGTGTTTTTCCCGAAAATAATATACTATTTCACTGTAGTGATTCACGAGAGTCAACAGAGGGGCGGGAGGGATTTTTAAATTCGTTTTATATCTCTTGGATTTTTGTGTTTCTTTATGCCTGATTTAGAAAATTCTCATAAAATGTATACAATAAAGTTTCACAATCAGATTAAAAAACATTTTCAATAACAAAAATTACCATTTTACATTTCCAACATGGTCAAAGAATACAACAACATCATGCCAATATAATCAAAACTCATTAAAGGTCTATGTTCGACTACAGAAATTCCTCCACCGAGAAATAGGCATTCTGTTTCAAAAAGCGTAAAATCAATATCTGGAACTTCTCTATAGGCGTGCTCCTAGGATTAACCAGAATATTATTGAAGAATTTATGGGCAAGAAAATTAGGTCCTTTTCTCGACTTCTAAATGTCTAAAAAGCACATATTCTCTTGATCTGGTGTAATAGCTTAGTCCACTTTTTCGTCATACTCTGATAATTATTATGAGCATGGAAAAGATATTCCTAAATAAATATAAACGTTAACATTAATATTTTAAATTTTCTGAATTAATTTCTGCAATCATATCTATAATAGAATC
>JARQZK010003081.1:0-100034 GCA_030704885.1 Cynegetis impunctata | reverse complement strand
GATCGACCAACTTATTGTTACTAAAAAAGAAACAAATACATTCGCAAGAATATGATTTATTTTGCACTTCAAAACACTTTGCTACCACATTCGCGCGAGGGCGGTGTTGCAACGCGCTTCGCGATCGACTCTGAAAGTATCCGCGATCGACCGTTGGAGCACCCCTGAGCTAGAACGATGTGTCAAATGAAAAATCATCTTGTTATCTATATTTTGTTATAGAACAGTTAAACCTAAAATGCCAATAGGTACTGAGGAAATTTATGAGTACAATAGATGTTTTTTTCAAACCCTCTGCACGCTAGAGTTAAATATTCAGTTTTTTATATTTTTTTAGACGTATAATAAAGCTCTAAATATATCTTACTATCGACATGATAGGTACATGGCCTTGAAAAAAGAACATATATTAATTTATCAATAGAAATGCAAATACAAATTACAAAAAATGAAAAGATACTTTGTTTGGACTGAACAACTGACAGTTTTGTTGGATGGCAAAGGGATACTAAGTGAGTCGGGATACAGTTTCCTACAGTCTCTGACAACCTGTAGGACCAATTGTTTTTGTTCCTCATGTCTGGTTAGCAGGTCATTGTCTTGCATCAATGTCACACCTCTTTCGGCGGTGTCGTAGACAACTTAAAAAAATTTGACAATTTTGAATCCCTTCTTATATTGTTCATTTTCATTCTAAAGTTTGAGATCATCTCTCAAGAAATCGGTTTCAATCCCTAAACGATGGAAGAAATTAATAGTATCATATGAAATAAATTCCCTTAGACCACCGAGTACGTAAGCAAGTAATCGCTTTACTTCATATTTACACACTTTGTACTATATAAACCATAAGAAGTCTTGCAGCCATTGTAGACCTTTCATAATCTGACAATATTGAATAGAATCACATGCTTGTGCTAAGCTTATGTCAACCCCGATCATACATCCTAGACGCCCTTTTTTGTCTTTGTGTTTGTAGAAACTTTTTGTCTTCTTCAATGGTAATCATTTCATGTGCACCCTGATGTGCAATGTCAAAAAGATCATCTAGTGTGCATATAAATTCTGCCAATTTGAACATTGAATAAATCATTTTCTTCAGACAAAATTTGTTTCATATTTTTCCAATTAGGGTTTCTAAATTTCGCAACGACTTACTTCTCAAGTTTCGGTATTCGGTATTGGTATTCGGTTCTTTTTCCAGAAAATATTCACTACACGAATAACTAACTTAGCAGCATCTCTATATAATAATTTTACAGTACGTATATTGAAAATACGTAAATTGAAACAGACAAAAAAAACTATTTTTACATTTTTTAGCAATAGGAAGATACTACAAAAAAACACAATAACGATACTGACTAGACCAGCGATACTCAAACTGCGGCCCGCCAGGCTTTTGAAAGTGGCCCACCCGTTTTAACTCCAAATTTTATTAACCTATTAACCATTTGAATTTCCGAGGAAATAATAGACGCAGTTTTTTTCTTCACGTCGAGAAATAATACTGTTTTTACAACAAAATGATAAAAATTATCCTGAACTTCAAAATAACAACACCACCATTTGTTAGCTTTTCTATGCGACATAACTGAGAAACTCACAGCCTCAATCGAAGCTTGCAAGGTGAAAACAAAATAATTTCACAAATGGCAAATACAATATTTGCTTTCATAAAAAAACTAAGTTTTTATTACGAAGAAATTCAAAACAAAGTACTTCAAAATTTTCGAACACTTACAAGTGTTACACAGTACTGATATTGATATTTTCGAAGAAAACTGTCTGATAATTTCAAATTATATATCTGCACTACCAGACGAATTTAAAGGGAGATTCAAGAAAAATTAAAAATTTGCTACTGCTTGTAGAAAAATTATGGTACTTAGAGCTAATAAGTATTTCACAATTGACTTCAGTTTTAGATTGTAATTATGCAGACTTGTTTGACGAGTTCATTGAAATGAAGACTGATACAAAGTTATTTTTTAAGAGACGAGAGAGAAGATGGAGTAGGTACGCTGAATTTTGGACAATAGTGCCCGAACAATTTAAGACTGTGAAAAAATATGATCCAATTCTGCTTAACGGTCACGAATTAAAACTATTGGAGCGAAAAATCTGAAATTTACTGTGATGCAACTTATGATTTTTTGAAAATGTTTGATGTTAAATTCAGATTTTCAAAATGCTCCGTTTGGGCAGTATGACATGTCCCCAATTGAGGACATAATGAGCTGATGGGCACTATGACATGTCCCCAATTGAGGACATCATGAGCTGATGGAAGACAAAAAATTTTCAGAAATATGTTCAGAGGGTAAAATATTAATATGTTTTATTAAAATAACATTACAGGGTATGGTATTTCATGAATGGTCCATTTTCGAAGTACTAAAATGTATGAAATTCAACTTTTGCAGAAATAAAATAAAAGTGCTGTTATATTTACCTAGATGTTGCGTTTACCGCTAGCTCACAATGTCCTCAAATTAGGACACCACACTTTCAAAAATCGCTGATTACAATATGCACAAAAATCACCAAACACAATAACTTTGGAACAAGTCTACACTTATTGTGAACGTGAACAAACAGTTTTCAAACACGTGGTCTAACGAATATAACTAACAAAAAAATAAACAGTAGAGCGCTACACTGCTGTCACAGCTACCCTACGGAAACCTATATTTCAAATGAATGAATTTTTTTTCCATCAGCTTGTAGATGGCAGCACATATATTCATTTGGAAGTATATGATGTCCACAACTGAGAACAATGTGACAGAGAAGTAAGAGCAAGCGGCACTTCATAGGAAAAAAATCCAAAGTAGGTAGTCCTCAATTGAGGACAAGGTGAGCGAGAGGGTTAAGTTGTTTTGCATCGACATATCTTTGTGAATCATCTTATTCCAAAATGAAATATGCAAAGAACGTATATAGAAACCGACTTACGGATTCTCATTTCGATGACATTAAAATGTTCCCAATATAATAAATAAAAAATTAAACGTAATAGGTTTTCTAACAAAACCTAAATAACAGATGTGATTTATGTAGGTAGCGCCCCCCACGACACAACTAAAACCTGAAAGTGGCCCAAGAAAAAAAAAGTTTGAGTATGGCTGGACTAGACTATCTTGATGAGAACCAGTTGAAAATCATGATTTTTAGTTTCCGCAATATTCGAAAATTTGGAGAATTCTCAAACATTGAGACTCCAGCGGACCCCGTTAACGTACTACAATTTGCCTGCTATTTCGTCTATCTCAATTTCTGCACAGGCTGAACACATTTCCGCGTGAGCGTATTAGTATGCAATATTTTAACCCATTTTATCCCATTGTACTCATTAGAGTACAGCCAAACAAATATGTTTTTTACTCAATCTAGTAACAGTTGGATCAACTGTACTATTAAATTTTGATTGTTTCAATATTTTTCCATAGCTAGCACCTATATATTAGAGAAGAATTCAGATCCTGTAATTTTTTCACGCGATTTTTTCAGCAGTTACGTTGGTAATGTTGTTCATTCCTTACATGGTAGTAAATAATCGACCGAAAATTATATTTTTTGCATTACGACTGTACGGATATTTGGTTTTCAGCATGTTATAAGTGTGATTGAGCTATTTTTAGTGTTGTTTGAATACATAATTCTTTTTCAAATATATGGTAAGTAGAAATGTCTTACTGTACTCATTTGAGTACAATGGGCTGATGCGTTACTTTTATATTTCAATACTACCTATTATTCCATAGAAGTCAGTGCGTTTATTTTCTAGTTTTCATAAGTACTGTGTAGTTTCCCAAAATTCCAATCAGAATTTTTTATGGTTGGGAGAAATATCAACAAGAAGTTGCTTCAACAAAAACCAGAAATGAAGTCGACATTGCGATTATTCCTCCCGGTTGTCGATTATTCCTCCCGATTTTCGATTATTCCTCCCGATTTTGATTCACAGACGGATGAGGAAGATTTTGATGAAAATGATATTCAAGATAAGTTGTCAATGCTTCAAAAAGTCGCTGGAAAAATGAAACTTTGGCATATAAGTGACAGTGAAAGCGAAGACAGTGATGCTGAGTTCAATTATCCCTTGTCAGTTCTACGTCTAATTATCAAGCTATGAAGAGTTATAGGATCTCCATTCGTGGTAAAAATGGTGGTGGATGATGTTCACAAATGTGATAAACATGACTTATCAACGCATGGAAAATATTTCAAATTGTGAAGGGAGAGCCAATTAGTCTTGTTGATTTTGAGAGAATAATAATTGTTCGTCATTATTTGGCTTGTCACGAAAAATCAAAATATAAAAGCTAGTCAACTACCAGTAAGTGTGAGAAAACATGAAGGTGTCCATTTTCCACTTGAATTAGAAAAACAAGTAGAATGTACTCTGTGTCATAAACGAGTCAGATGGAGTTGTTCAAAATGCAAAGTGGCTTTATGTGTTGAAAGAGATTGTTTTGCCATTTACCATTTTTTGTTTTTGTAATATTATAACTTGTTTCAATTAATTCTTTCTTAATTTTCTGTCGTTTACTTTTGAAAAATATGAGTTTGGTTCTAATAAAGTTTGTAGTTGAATTAAAAATTTTTTATTTTTTTTACAACGTATTCTCCCATTGTACTCATCTGAGTACATGGGTCTCGCAGCTAATCCATGAATTTTCGAACATGGGTTACATTTACTTTTTTGTTCCAAACAACGTATATTTTGCCAAACCAACAAAGAAAGTTGATTCCGCTCGAAATAATGTCTTGGGTTATAATGGGTTAAACAAGGTTGCGTAATATCCTTAATTTCGGGTTATGTTCGGTATTTTTAATATTAACTGTTTCTGATCTTGAATTCTACCCGACGATTTGACAAAATTACGTTCAACCTTATCATGAAATCCACTATAACTGTGTTAATTCACAATATTCTTTTGTGAATATGTTTCTTAATGTTTCATAGTCTTGGTAATTCACAATAAAACTTCATATTTCAGGTTCTGGATCATATAAACGGCGAAGATAAGATTGTTCCTGGATTGTATGCTGCTGGAGAAGTAGCTAGTAACTCAGTACACGGCGCAAATCGCTTGGGTGCTAACTCTCTATTAGACATCATAGTGTTTGGAAGAGCATGTGCGCTCACAATAGGTGAAACGCATAAACCAGGTGAAAGTGTTCCCGACATTGCTCCGGTAAGAAATCTGCATTGGCTTATATTCCATTCTGGGTATACTTTAATATACTGCAAATATATTGCGAATAGGTTAAAATAAATGTTGAATTATGTTTTATATACTTATCAAAAACGTTATGAGGTGTTGGTATCTATCATATAACATTATTACGTTTGGGGAGGGGTTCCCAGTTATTGATGGTACTATCGTTATATTTTCTTCAATGCGTTGACTTAGTTGAAAAATACGCGCTAAGCTTGCATGTGTGAAGACATATGTGTATTACGGGTTATGGGCGGGTATTGTATGCATCGCCAGGTTTTCGGAAAGACAGAAATACAACAATCAAATCATGAAAAACATACTAGTCGACCATGGTCAATTTCATACATTACATAAAGTGAACAAGAAAAATTCTTTAATAATTTAAAAAATTATCAAACAACTTTCCAAGGAAGCTGGTTATACGTATTCAGCAACGCAAAATCTGCATTCACAATCGAACGGTGAACTATAGAAATTGTCAAGTCGCCCCGACTCAAAATCTGCATACAGCTGTTTCGATCTTATTAGATCTCATCAGTGCAGCTTGTTTGACTCGGAGTGAATTAACAAATTTCTAATTGTTCCCCAATACAAATCGTGGTCCGTAACACTGGCTGGATAACAATCCAGAGCGCCATCCCACCAAAGATATTGGGAAACAACAATTCACCGCTTAGACTGAAAATGCAGAAATTCGTCACTTAAACACGTACCTCCTGATATGAAGATGTCTACTCTACAACAGTGGTGTATATGATTCCAAGGCACACTAACATAGTGATTTAAAACCTTTGGATATACTCACGAGAGCGCGCTCCGAATATTCTAGTCGCTTAATACGCAAAATACAACAATCAAATCATGAAAAACATACTAGTCGACCATGGTCAATTTCATACATTACATAAAGTGAACAAGGAAAATTCTTTAATAATTTAAAAAATTATCAAACAACTTTCCAAGGAAGCTGGTTATACGTATTCAGCAACGCAAAATCTGCATTCACAATCGAACGGTGAACTATAGAAATTGTCAAGTCGCCCCGACTCAAAATCTGCATACAGCTGTTTCGATCTTATTAGATCTCATCAGTGCAGCTTGTTTGACTCTGAGTGAATTAACAAATTTCTAATTGTTCCCCAATACAAATCGTGGTCCGTAACACTGACTGGATAACAATCCAGAGCGCTTCCATTAAAAAAATATTGTTTAATATACGTTATTAAACAATTTGACGAAACAATAAATTTAAACTGATGAAACACTATTTATCGACTATATACGCTCTGGACCTAATTAGTAGGTGGCTATGAAAAAAAAGCAAGTGCAGAATATTTATAGTTCCTGTCAAATTGTACCAATTTTTCCTACAATAGCGAATGATAATCCAGTATATCAAAACTACGAAAAATTAGATATGGTTGGGATATATTACCAAGTTGGTTTGAATCCAAATCAAGCGATGGACCTCTATTTTGAAAGGTATTTACTATTACCCAGTTACTGGGTGTCAGATAGATAAAAAGATAGGAATTTTAAGTTTCCTTTTTCGGATCTTTTGAAAAGCCTAGGCCAGAAAGGTATAGAAAAGAAAATGCCGAAAATGATGAAATTAGTGTCCTCGCAAAGGTAGAAGAGAACAAAAATACTTGCAGAGAAATTGAAGATTCGGTTGGATTCCAAGGGTTTCGAAGATTTAAAAATATATATATATATATATATATATATATATATATATATATATATATATATATATATATATATATATATATATATATATATATATATATATATATATATATATATATATATATATATATATATATATATATATATATATATATATATATATATATATATATATATATATATATATATATATATATATATATATATATATATATATATATATACTAGCGGGACCCGTCGCGGCTTCGCCCGCGTATCCATATATGTATACGTATGAATCTTGGCTTTCGAGTTTCGAGTTTTACTGAGTTCACTCGTTCCGCGTTCCTAAATTTCTCGATAAAGCATACCGATAGGCATAATACCGTGCGTACAGACAGCGGCGCAGTAGTGATTATGACAGACTTATGACTTTTCACCGCGTATTGAGAAGAAATTTATATATTGTCCCTTTACGGCCTTTACCTCACCGGGTGGCGTCGTGTTAAATCCACGATGCCAATAGCCCGTGTCATACTGTCAAAATTTTTTTTCTTTTTTAATCCCTCAGAATCGTTCTGTAAACACCTTTATATACCAAGATACTATTGCTAGTATGACACTATTATGACAATGATTGTGTATGATTGTGTAATGATTGTGTGATTTCAACACACTATTATGACAAATTGTTTAGTAGAAAACTCAAAGAATGGTCTGCACAAAAAAAATATAATTCATATACAAAATAGTGTTAAAAAAAAAGGATTACAACGTTTTTATAAAATAAAATATTTAAGATTTACTTTTTTGTATGCTCTAAATTTCGTACATATTGCGTATCGTACGTAATACTTATCATTATTTTTATACTTCAAAAATTCTATAGATACACTTTATAGCCAATATACTAAAAATTTATTCCACCCCCGTTCAACCCCTGAATGATCGAATTTTAAAAAATGGAGAAAGTGGTTTTTCAAGATAATTATAAGGAACATTTTAGTGGCCGAATGAAATCGCTAAGTCGATTATTTTGCCAGAAATAGCCAATAAAAAAAACAGACTCACTCCTTTTTCACCCCTAAGTGATGGAATTTCAAAAAAACTACTTTCTAAAGTTAATTTTACTTAATATTTTCGTGAAAGAGCGGGATCACTAAGTCCATTATTTTGCGAGATTCAGCCAAAAATAGCCAATATACGAAAAACACATTTCACCCTCTTTCAACCACTAAATGATACATCAAAAAATGCAGAAAATGGTTTTTTAATAAAATTATAAGGAACATTGTAGTGGAAGAACGGAATCGCTAAGTCGATTATTTTGCCGGAAATAGCCAATATAAAAAAAACAGACTTACCCCTTTTGCACCCCTAAATGATGGAATTTCAAAAAACTGAGAAACTACTCTCTATAGTTAATTTTACTGAACATTTTCGTGAAAGAGCGGGATCGCTAAGTCCATTATTTTGCGAGAATCAGCCAAAAATAGCCAATATACGAAAAACACATTTCACCCTCTTTCAACCCCTAAATGATACAACATCAAAAAATGTAGAAAATGGTTTTTTAATAAAATTATAAGGAACATTGTAGTGGAAGAACGGAATCGCTAAGTCGATTATTTTGCCGGAAATAGCCAATAAAAAAAAACAGACTTACCCCTTTTGCACCCCTAAATGATGGAATTTCAAAAAACTGAGAAACTACTTTCTAGAGTTCATTTTACTTAACATTTTAGTGGAAGAACGGGATCGCTAAGTCCATTATTTTGCGAGAAACATCAAAAAACACGTTTTACCCTTTTTCATCCCCTTAACGGCGGAATTTTAAAAAACCCCGTCTTAGTGGGAATCTACATGATCAGACTTAACTTCCCACCAAATTTCAGAAATTTAAAAAATATGGTTTTTGCTGTAGACTGGATTCAATTTTTCGGCTTGTATTATATATATAGATATATAAACCCCTTATATATCACAAGCTATATATCATCAGCACCCAGGTGAAACCGAGAAGAGTATTGAGTTTTGTAGGTGGTATATTGTCCGATGAAAGCCATATAAGTCGGATGATTTTCTTTCTGAACTACTTGACAAAATTCCGTTGGCTCAGTATAGAACGGTTAATCCTAATGAAAGATTCCAAAACCAGTGGACAATGATCCCATTAACTGGCAACCAAGGTCCCTTGACTTATCTATATTAGATTTCTTCATATGGGGCAACATAAAAAATAAAATAAACCACACGCGGCACGAAAATCGACATGCTCTGATGAATGCCACGAGAGAAGTTTTCGAATACTTAGGTATAAGACTTTTGTTTCAACTGTGGTCGATTGGCGCTATCGTCAGAAGATGTGTCTTCAACAGAATGGGCAGTAATTTGAACAATATTTACAAAACATTTTCAACAGAAAAATAATAGAACTTTGTTTTGTAGCAGTATTTAAGTTTCTATTTTTGTTATGATCATTATTAAATGTATCTCTGTTTAGTAACTTATATTAAATAATATTTTTTTAATGAATACTTTTCATTCTAACCTATATAATAAATGCAAGTGATATTTTTGTTTGTTGCGCCGAACGATCTATCAAAGCGATATTTGTCTTGACTTGCCATGAAAAAAAGAAAATTATCTAAATTCAGGGCTAATACTTAGTATTTCATATAAGTATTATATATTTTTGAAAAGCGCAAAGCATTTGTGTTTCGAATATGGAAAAATATACATAGTGTTCCATTAAAAAAATTATAACCTTGGGTTATATCTTAACAATGACAGCTCATTTCAAAAATATGACTACGCCACTGGATTCTACGTAAAAAAAGTATGAAAAACAGTTTTTACTTTTTCTATAAGTTAAAAGACAGCTGTGATACAGGAGGGGGACCAGAATGCAATATTTTCAACTTCGCCCTGTATCTCAAAATCGAAGCAAGCTATGAAAGTTTTGTTTACGTTATCGTGAAATTCACAAAAAAGTAGCCACTTATAATGAAAATGGTTGATGCGGGTAAATTTGAAAATAAAAAAAACATATGGACACATTTTTTACTAAATTATATCCAGCCAAGAATGTTGTTTTTCGTGTTATGAATTATTCTAGAATTAATGTTCTAGAAAACATGGAAATCAATTATGATTTTTAATATTTGCTTGACGCTATTGCAGATCCGATCAATTACGAAAATAATTTTTCTATTTAGAAAAACATGTGCTTCGATTACATAGACCATTTGCGCTTAGGGACTTAACAGGAAAATATTGAAATTGTGCTTATAACATATACACTTTTATATCCTTCAGGAATCTTGTGGTGTTTCTCAAGTCATCATTATCGTTACCAAGAACTGCGGAAAGGGATGATTTCATTTTTGTTTTCTTCCTGCAGATGGAGTTCTTCGGACACTCAATCAGGATATATCTAGTTGTAGTTCTAACATTGCAGGATTCACAGATAGGAGCTGTGTTTCTAGCTACGAAAATAATTCTATTTGTGACTCTCCAGATAATTTACGCATGTACATTTGGTGCAAGTTATGTTATTTGAATATTCTTAATATTTTGTGTATTTTTTTTTTGTGTTATTAATTCATCAATTCGAAGTTGAGCCTTTCTGTTATCATTTTTTTCAGGATGCTGGTGAAGTTAGTATTGCTAATCTTGATTGGTGCAAAAATGCTAACGGTTCCATACCTACTGCTGCTCTTCGTTTGAAAATGCAGAAGACAATGCAGCAATATGCTGCTGTATTCAGGGATGAAGACTATCTAAAAGAAGGTAATAGTCGTTATCGAATGTGTGTTGGTATATTAAATGCTGGAAGATGCCATAAAAATGATAAACAGCAATATTGACTCATTTTTTGTTGCGTTATTCACAAAATTCTTCTTCAATCAATTGGGTTCTGTATTCAAAATATTGAGAATTTGTAATGTCATTCCAAACGAGAGTCGTCATTTCAAAAAGGAAAATACTCAAACAGTTGTATGATGAAACTTATTCGAAATTTTTTGTTTCAACCAAGATTACATTAGGAATTCACTTTCTATCACAAAATTCTGATGATGTTTTAAATCGAATATTAAGGCCATAAATGCTTTTTTCTCCGATCGTGGGAAAAGTGACAATATTTTGACCTGTTTTCTATGCGCAAAGCTCAACATTCCAGAATAGTGGTCAGTTGCTAAGCAATTAGAAAATAACAGTGCGGTAATATTCTTACCGCACTGCTGTAGCGTGCGGCAATGTAACAAATGGATTATTACATTAAAATGAAACAAAGTATGGTTTTAATTTTTATAATTGTTGTTAATATTTACATTTTTTGTATCCTGTAGCTTGACGTTTTAAAACTGCTCTCAGTTTTTGGTACTGGGCAATATTAATATTATTTTTAACAGACAAAGTTGATCGAAGCATGGAATAATGTGCCCACAACGTCGAAGATTTCATTGTTTTAGCCAATTCAGCAACATACGCCATCAGTACATTCTCAGAAAAGAATAAACTGTTGTTTTTTCTACAAAAATTCATGAAGCGTTGGTACGCAAGTTCATACTTCTCTCTGAATTTCGCCGGAAGTAAATTAAGTGAAGCCACGTTCGCGGCTTCTACTAGTTCAGGAGTCGTGCAAGACAACAAATAATCACTATCAGTGTTCATGTTTACTAATTCTTTTTTAATTCCTTATAAAATACAACGAATCAAACAAAACCGGCTTTAAAATTATTTTACTTTTGTCATAACAGAGTAATTTCCATGGTTACCACTTCTATATTTTAATATGAACATAGAGAAACCTATTTAAACTTACTTGATTACATCTTGGATGCAATATTTTTTTATTAATTTTTTAAATGTAAATCAACGATCGGAGAAAAAATAGTATGTATAATTCGTGGGAAAAGCATATTCCCAAACTCCTGTGTTAATTATCACAGTCGTTTGGGAATATTATGCTTTTCCCACTAATTTACAATATACTATATCTTCACATTAAACTATTTTGCATTCATATTATACACATTTTTATGTTGTAATTCGAAATCTTTGTTTTTTTTTCTCAACCAAGATGACACACGGAATTTACTAATTTATATTGTCAAATTCTGATGATGTCTAAATAGAATATTGAGGCAATGTATGCTTTAGTATCTTCACATTTAACCATTTTACATGCACATCATTTACATTTTTGGTATATCCTCGAAATGTTGAATGCATTATAGAATTTTGCCAGATA
Source organism: Cynegetis impunctata (assembly GCA_030704885.1). Lineage (NCBI taxonomy): Eukaryota > Metazoa > Arthropoda > Insecta > Coleoptera > Coccinellidae > Cynegetis > Cynegetis impunctata. The sequence goes on along the minus strand of JARQZK010003081.1, from coordinate 87,878 downwards.
GCAGTTGAATTTTTTCGTGATGAAAATACCTACATACATACCTCTTCCTCAACTTGTAATGGTGAACTAATGAAGAAATGATCTATTGAAGTTCTGCAATAAGACCGATTGATAGTTTTTTTAGGTGCTAATTTTTGTCGTTTTTTCAGGTGTCGAGAAAATGGGACATAATTATAGAGAAATGAAAGATCTTAAGGTACATGATCGCAGTCTCATATGGAATACTGATCTCGTCGAAACTTTGGAATTGCAGAATGTGATGCTGAACGCTATGCAAACTATTGTAGCAGCTGAAAACAGAAAGGAAAGTCGTGGAGCACATGCTAGAAATGATTATCAAGTTAGGTAAGTTATATAAAAAATCAAAATATATTATATTGATCAAATATTAGGTTTTTGAAAGAATTTTGTGGTAAATGATAACAGTGAGTATATCTTCTTTAATGTTTCAATGATAATTGAATTCGGTCAGCTTCGTCAATGATCTTCTTCTTTTCAGTCCGGATTTGTCCACTCCTGGACATAGATCTCTTCCATATCTTTCCACATTTTCCTGTCCCGAGCTCTCTGCATCCAGTTCTTTCCTGCGATCTTTTGGATATCGTCCCGCCATCTTTTCTGGGATCTTTCAATACTTCTTTTTGTTTCTCTTGGGCGCCATACTATCAATCTGTTGGTCCATCGATCATCTTGTTGACGTGCTACATGTCCAGCCCATTGCCATTTCAACTGTGCTGTTCTTCGCACCACATCCGTCACTCCAGTTCTTCGCCTGATTTCGTCATTGGGCAGTCGGTCTCTCAAGCTAATTCCCAGCATTATCCTTTCCATTGCACGCTGTATAACCTGAAGTTTTTGTATAGATTTTCTGGTTAAGGACATTGTTTCCAATCCATATGTTAGGACCGGTAGTATGCATGAATCGTAGACTTTTCTTTTAAGGTTTATTGGTATATCATCCGATCCGAGAATAAACCTGAGTTTCCCAAAGGCTGCCCAACATAGTCCCTTTCTTCTATCGATTTCGGCAGTTTGATTTGCTTTGCCTAATTGTATTTTATGCCCGAGATATATAGTCAGTAACATTTTCTAGGGTATGATTTTCTATGATTATTTCTGCTGGTGAAGGACTCATTATTTTAGTTTTACTCAAGTTCATTCCTAATCCTACTTGCAGGGACGCTCGATGAAATTCTTTCAGCATCACCTCTAGCTCCTCAATAGTATTACTAATCAGAATGATATCGTCTGCGAATCGTAAATGGGTTAGTCTTGTTCCATCTATATTAATTCCTTTGCCGCGCCAGTTCAGGTTTTTGAAAACATCCTCCAAGACTAGCGTGAACAGCTTTGGGGAGATTGTGTCTCCTTGCCGTACTCCTCTGTGTATCGGGATTTTGTCAGTTTTCATATCCTCTTCCAGTTTGACTGTCATAGTTGCATTTTCGTAGATATTTTTTATGAGTGTTGAGTATCTAGAGGCAATTCTGGCGTTGTCCAGTGCCCCTAAGACTGCAAACGTTTCAACAGAATCAAATGCTTTTTGGAAGTCGATAAAAGCCAAATGTAGAGGTACTTTGTATTCTGTTGCCTACTCTATTAGCGTGCGTATAGCTTGCAAATGATCGATCGTACTATATCCTTTTCGGAATCCCGCTTGCTCACATGGTTGGTATGAATCTAATTTGTGTGTTAATCTATTTGTTATTATTTTTGTAAAAGTCTTATATAGGTGGGATAGTAGGCTTATGGGTCGATAGTTTTCAATGTTATTTCTATCTCCTTTCTTAAATAGTAGAATGACTTCGGCATTTTGCCATGACTCTGGTATTTTTCCCTCTATTTAACAGTATTCTGACACTTTCTATTAGTTCTTCTCCCCCCATTTTGATCATCTCGCTGGTAATCATATCTTCCCCAGGGCTTTTCCCCTCTTTCATCTGCCTGAGTGCGTTCCGCAATTCATCACTGTCTATTTCGGGAATCTCCTCTGATCCTACGTTCTGAATTTTTGCTCTTGTGTATGTGTGTTCTTGGTGTAATGAACAATAGAGTTGTTTGTAGAAATCTTGTACCACGTCTACAATTTCTTTCCGATTTGTAGTCAGGACGCCATGTTGGTTTCTAAGTTGGTTAATTTGTACTTTTCCCTTTGACTGGTTTGCTTTTGGAACCTTCATATTTTTGTTATTTTCAATAGTTTCTGTAATGACTGTTGTGTTATAATCTCTAAGGTCCTTTCATATATTCTTATTTATTTCTTTATTTAACTTCCTATACTCTGGGTCCTCTCTATTCATGTCCCGTCTTCTCTTTATCAAATGTTCTGTGTCTTGGCTAATTTTTTGTTTTTCTTTTTGTGTTTTGTACAGATTTCCTTTGTTGCCACTTGTATACTTTTAGTTATATAGTTTGATAGGTTGTTCATTTCCATATTTATTTGGTTCTCCCTGTCTTTTAATTTTCTTTTCAATCGATCTTGGAACTTTTCTTCATTTTCTCTTAATATCACGGTTGTCGGACATTTCTGTGTTTTTATCATTTTCCTTCTTTCAAGCTTAGTATTAATATCTATAATTGCTCGAATTATTCAATCTGTTTAAAACTGTAACGTCTCGGCATACGTCAATGATAGGCATAAATATTTCAATTTCCTGAACCAGCTTTAGGAATGGACCGTACCTACTTTACATAAAAAATATTGAGTTTCCAGCATTTTTTTTTTCAAAACATCAACGTTAGAGGTCAGTAACAAATTGAAATTAATATTAGGCGTTCTGCATTAGAAAATATCAAAAGGCAATAAATTACAGAAATTCGATTTGGTCATTCAAAGTATTGTATAATTTGGTATATAATCTTATCAGTTAAGAAGGCAGAGATGAATTTGATTTTGAGGTTTGAATGTTCTAACTGTTCTTGTGAAATAATGACTTTATATTTATAATTTCAATCCGTTCACGCATTATTCATTCTACAGTTGCTAGCATCTTCGAAGTTATGTAGTTATTTATTAATTTTTAATTATTATTTTAAGTCCAATAACATTACTTCACACCAGGTTGAAATGTTCTTTCACGGCCTTCACCGTTAGAATTAGGTTTGCACTATAGTCTGTCCAGCGACCGTTGGCGTGTACGTCACCAATTGTATATGACGTCTATCGTGAACACTGTTGCCAGACGTAATAAATAATCTTAAATCTAAATAGCTAACCCAATTTTCAACAAAATGAGATATCTTGCATGTTTGACATGGCGGGGATTTTTAGCGGTAAATTCAAATTGACCATTATTGCCTACCAGAAGTGTCTATCTATATGGAATCCATATTCATCGATCGATAAATCAAACTTAATTACAAAATCTTCTAGGTTACTCGGCGACTGTCAAACGTGAAATGCCGATTACCGGCGCGTTGGTCGAGAGGGTCCGACAACCTTGCAAATTTTTCAATTAAATGACAACTTAACAAACATTCAACTTATTTTCATTACTCGGAATGTTAGTTTTTCTTGAGAGATACATACGATTTGATATATTAAGAACAGAATATTTGTCGAAATGGATGATTCGGTCACTATCACCATATAACTACTTTTTCAGAAAATTACTTAGGACAGATATGAATTTTGACCATTTAGAATTTTATTTATTTGGGTAGGCAGCCTTGCGTCGTTATTTGCGCATGACTGTGACGTACACGCCAACTTAGACTGGACAGACTAGTAAAACGTTTGGCGATCAACTTATGTTGAAAGACTTAAATACAATTCATTTAATACATTACTCGTGTCAATATGATCAAATAGCTACTACTAATGGCTGAATCATTCCAACTCTTGAATAACTCTAATTGTTTTTGCTGCCTTCTTACTTTATATCAAAAACGTCACTTATACTTATTTCATAGATATTTTGCTAGCGGATTTTATATGATACAGGAAATATACTGAAACAAAGGGAAGATAACAATTAACATGTATCTATCTAAAACAATAATGCATGACGTACGGTTTGGTTAGACTTCACCTTCTTCGGATGCTAAGTGCAAGATCTCACCGGAACGTACATCATGCGTTATTTTTTGTAATATACGTGTATATTGTTATGTCAACGTTGCTTTAATATTCTTATCGATTTACATCAAGGATCGACCTCATCAAGTCAGGGTACAGAAAATACTGAAAATTACTAGTAGGTATTAGAGAGTTATTGGAAACCTGAATTTACTGTCTTGCAGTATTTGTGCTGACCTTATATAAATAGTGCTCGACCTTAAAATATACTTAAAATTTAGAGTTATTGAAACCACAGATCAACAACCTTATGAGGTTACGTTATAATGACAAGGTGGTAGGTACTTTGTCTTGCTTTATCAAAGGATAGAACATAGATAGAAGCCGAAAAAAAGAGAGGTTATGACATGTAAATCATGAAATAATGTCTGGATAGTACCATACAGTAACCGCGCACAAATAACGACAAGCAGTAACATTAATAATGTCTCCCTTATTTTGAACATCAACTGCGCATGCGTATATGTCAATATAAGGTCGGCACTATTACTGCTTAACTTTATAAAAGTTCCAATAACTCTATATTAGTTATATTTAATGAGCAGTAATGTTTAAGTAATATTTTCATCATAGTTTCAATAAAATAACAATAATAATCATTTTTCAGAATTGATGAATACGACTACTCTAAACCTCTGGAAGGTCAGACGAAAAAACCAGTAGAAGAACATTGGCGCAAGCATACACTTACTTACATAAAACCAAATACAGGAGAGGTTAACATCACTTACAGACCAGTAATTGATACAACTTTAGATCTCAATGAATGTGCAACAGTTCCACCAGCGATTCGATCTTACTAGTTTGTAGATAAATGTTCAGTTTGATCGGGGAGGTTATAAATTTTGGACGTAACTTCTTCAACCTAAGTATTGCTAATGAAAGTATTGCACAATAAGGACACAAAATGGATGTAATATTCCAAGCTTTGAGATTTTACCTCATCTGTTCGTTAATTTAATGTACCAGCACTTGTTTTATAGTTTCCTTGTTTAGATTTTATCTTATTCATAATATTCAGAAAAAACGAATGAATAATGTGTTATATATTTTTAAACATTGTAAGTGGAAATGTGATTCGAAATCAAGATACAATTTTGCCATTTGAAATAAAAGATACATAAGATAAATGCCTCGTAGAATGTTTTTCTCCTGAAATAGTTGTTTTATACCGACATTGGGATTTTAGTTAATCCCATTTCATGATATTTACTTATAAATACACGATTTCTATTTATTGAATGAATTTGTTGTATTTGATTGAAATTAAAGTATTTTGACAGTTGTTATAATTACTCTTGCGCTTCATTTCATTCACTTTTCAAACAATTATATTCCACTGAAGAATACGCGTATATTTTTAAATCACCTTATCAATTTTCATTTACTGTTGGTTTTTCATGACTTCCTTTATTTTTATATATCAATTTATAAAGTAAATTATTTGGGTTCATGTTTCTTAATAAAACCAATATTCAGAATACACATAGATAAACATACCAATTGTTCACAAAAAATCTGAAACCATTATTTTACCAACCCACCAACCAATGTACATTTTTTTAAATATAAAAACAGGCGTTCATATATATATATACAGTATGTCCACGGATGGGGTTTACAAGAGGACAAATGGACCAAAAATTGAAAGATACGAAAAAAAGTCACTCTTAATAAACGTTTCTGCTTGTCTAGAAAATACGATTCATCTTAAGAAATTTCAATTTTTGTATACAGGCTGGGTACAAACTGTAAAAATGTTATTTTGCTCAAGAGTAAACATACCTTTTTTTGAAAGTTACGAAAAAAAATTACTCTTAATAAACGGTTTTGCTTGTCTAGAAAATACGATTCATCATAAGAAACTTAAATTTTTTTTATATAGGGTGGGTACAAACTAAAAAGATGTTATTTTGCTTAAGAGTAAACATACCTTATTTTGAAAATTATGAAAAAAAGTCCCTCTTAATAAACGTTTTATTTGTCTAGAAAATAAGATTCATCCTAAGAAACTTTAATTTTTTTAAATACAGGGTGGGTACATACTGCAAAATGTAATTTTCTTTAAGACTGAACATACCTTATTTTGAAAGTTACGAAAAAGAGTCACTCTTAATAAACGTTTCTTATGATGAATCGTATTTTCTAGACAAGCAAAAACGTTTATTAAGAGTGATTTTTTTTTCGTAACTTTCAAGAAAAGGTATGTATACTCTTAAGCAAAATAACATTTTTGCAGTTTGTACCCACCCTGTATCAAAAAATTGAAGTTTCTTATGATGAATCGTATTTCCTAGATAAGCAGAAACGTTCATTAAAAGTGCCTTTTCTTCTTAATTCTCAAAAAAGTTATGTTTACTCTTAAGCACAATAACATTTTTGCAGTTTGTACCCACCCTGTATAAAAAAATTAAAATTTCTTATGATGAATCGTATTTTCTAGACAAGCAGAAACGTTTATTAAGAATGACTTTTTTTAGTACCTTTCAATTTTTAGTCTAATTGTCCTCTTGTAAACCCCATCCGTGGACATACTGTATATATATAATATATATATATATATATATATATATATATATATATATATATATATATATATATATATATATATATATATATATATACAGGGTGATTCATTAATATGTGTAAATATTTTAACAGGAAAATTTTGAGCTCAAAATATGAAGATCTAACCCAATTTGCTTATACAAAATATTTCTCCTTACTGATTTACAGGGCGTTTTATTTAGATTATTAAAAATTAATTTTGTTCATTACTTTAATGCTGCTTAACATTTCTTTATGATATTTGGCAGTAAGTTAAGGTAGTTTGGGACACATCAAATAATAGTAAAGAAGACTTTCTCGCTATCACCAGTGGCGTACGGCAGGGGCACGGGAAGAGTTTTCGTTTCCTAAATTCTACGCCACTGGCAGAATTGTCATTTTAGTATAATTTTACGATTCTCCAATATTTTCTCTGTGAATAAGGTATTCCTTTTTCGTAACGCTAGAGCCACTATTTTTCGAGATATTTAACGTTGAACATATGGCTGCACAATTCTTTTGATTTTTTTGTACTTTTATGTATTCTTTACTATTATTTGATGTGTCCCAAACTACTTTAACTCACTGCCAAATATCATAAAGAAATATTAAGCAGCATTAAAGTAATGAACAAAATTAATTTTTAATAATCTGAATAAAACACCCTGTATATCAGTAAGAATAAATATTTTGTATAAGCAAATTGGGTTAGATCTTCATATTTTGAGCTCAAAACTTTCCCGTTGAAATATTTACACATATTAATGAATCACCCTGTATATATATATAGAAGATAACGTGACTCAACATTTGTGATTACTTTATTGTCGAGAAATTTTTTTCAAATAAATAACTGGTATGTAATCCATAAAAAATATTTCTATGAAAATGACACACGTATTTTAATTTCATTAATTGGATTATAGAAATTTTAATAATTAAACATGATTGTATGTTACTTTGTTGAGATTATGTAAGTTATATGTTTGAACGATTGCTATTATTAGTTTAACTAAATAGTGTTTGTATAATCCTTTGACTTGTGCAATGTGCAAAAAATTAAATCTGTATAAATTGAACTCAGATCTTTTATATACTATCTGTTTATTCACGGTATTTTTTAAAGAGATAATTTCTAAAATTTCTTTACTTACATATGTTTTTGGCTACTAACATTTTTGTATCATAATTGAATTCGTGTTTTTCAATAATTTTATGTTTGTTTTGTGCTTTTTTTTGGGTTTTACTTATGTACATATGTGATTTTAATCTCCTAGATTTTGGAAGGTTTGACATATATATGAGTTATTGCAAGGAATTTTCAAACGATATGAGAGTTTTTTTGCATAAGTGTTCTACATTCTAATTCAGAATATATATGCTTAATTTAATTTTGTGTTGTGCGTTACTTTGAAATTATGAGGTTTCAATATATTTGTAAAATATTCGGTTAATTCTGGAATATGAGGTAAAGAAAAGAAGTTATTTTCGACAGAAATATCAAGAAAATTTATATTAACCCACTAGGAAGAAAATTTATATTTGTCCTGAAGAAACATGAAGTAAAAAGGAGCCATCTTGCGGAAGAAATAACTCATGCTGTTGAATCTCTGCTTAAGGAATCAGCAGTGTGAAGCTGGCAACAAATTCGAACTAAAGGCACAAACTCGTCAATTCACATATAACAGGACTTCTGAAATTGAACCCAATTGAACTAATTCGTTGAATCAACCTACTTATATTTGATATTTGAAAATAGAGAAGAGAAAAGCAAAAATATAAACCAGCGTTTGGAAAACTTGGAGTATACATGATAATATATTGTCTTGGGGAAATGATTCCTCCTACTATGCTAGAAATGGATGGAACATTATATCTTGCTTTTATAGATATAGAAAAAGGATTCCACTCTATCATGAGTAGAACGGTCAACGGTTTTGTTCGAAACATAGCTCCAATTCAGTGTGTATTACTGCGTTAATTAGAATTGGGGAAATGCTACAATTTTAGAAGTATTTTAACAATGTCCTCGCATTAATGTATGAACGAATTCGATTTACTTTGTACAAGATCATTCAAACATCTCGATTTTACCGGTAGATACAAAAAAAGTGTCGAGTGCATTTTTTCAAATGTAACACTACATATCATTAAATATTCTATAGAATCATAAATTGCCAGAAATGTATTATAAGGTGATATGTAATTGGTAATCAGGCAAACTTTTCTAAAAGAAATTTATTCACGCTACAGTTTCGAGGTTAGGGTTTTCCTCTTCTTCAGGCTAAAAAGACATGGTTAAACATATAAGCATCACAAAAACTTTCAAAAATTTACCAGAATGAACAACAATTGATTTTAAAATAAAAAACATATACTATGAACACCAAAAACTTTTCCTAAAAATCTATCTTTACAAATTCAACAATCAAAGAAACTCCATCTGAACCTGTGATCTGAACTAAAATATCAATTGTCAATGTCAAAGTAATACACAGATACTGTTATAAAATACAACGGATCACAAACAAACACGTAGAAAAAACACATTAATGATGGTCTTATGTAAGTATTAAATAGCAAGCTATTTTACAATTAATTGTTGTTCATTCTGGTAAATTTTTGAAAGTTTTTGTGATGCTTATATGTTTAACCATGTCTTTTTAGCCTGAAGAAGAGGAAAACCCTAACCTCGAAACTGTAGCGTGAATAAATTTCTTTTAGAAAAGTTTGCCTGATTACCAATTACATATCACCTTATTAAATATTCTGAAAATCAAAATTCCTTTCAAATGGTATATAATGTTCCTATGTATAAATAGTTATGTTTCCGAAATAAGACCAAGTTTCTATGAAAATCGGATTATTTTGGAGTAGGTATTTGTATCATGAATTCATGAAACGTCATGAAAAATAAGCATAATAATAATGAAACGTTTGGGAGCTAGTTAACGAATATAACTTAAAATGAATTGAAATGGAAAGAACTTATTGTTCAGATGAAGATTCAATGAAATTGTTCATTGTTATTATACAATGTTACAAACGTCCATAAAGATAAATGAAATGTGAGAACAATTTAATGTCAACAAATAGAGTCATTCAGTAAATAACAATGCAAATAGAATAACATCTAAATGTATGAAAAAAGAAACATTTACAATGAAAGCACATAGCTCTTCAATGCCATTCATTACTGGTTAGCGCAGGTCTTGTTTACTTTGTACCTGTGTCGAAGGATTTCATTTCTTATTGTTATCGTTTTCCTTAGTAAATTCTTCCTATATTGACACCAAGATTTTTGTATTCAGTGCGGTTTGATGAAGCCACCGTGTGGTGAAACGCTTTCTAATATAATTTTTATGGAGTTTAACCAAGTAACGGTCCATCAAGTCAAATTTGGAAGCAATTGAGTTAAAACACTACAGCAATTACAAATATTTGTTTGAGGCAGGCAATCATCTTGAAGATGCGCCAAAATGCAGTTTCTGATTATAAACGATTGAAACAAATTAAAATGGTTTGGATGTCGAAGTCAACATGGACTTGGCCTTAAGCAGCAGTGAACAAATTATTCAATAGGTGAAGAACATGCTGACTTCACATTGAAACTATAACTTGTAAAGAACTAAACCTTGTTTTTCATGTTTCTACTTCAATACAGTACTTATAATTCTAGATGTTCGCTAACCTAACAAAAATGAATAATTAAATGGCTCCTCATGATCAAATGGTTAAGAACCTCTGATCAAGAGGTGTTCAGTAGTTGTACGACCGATATATGTTATAAGAATAAAATACTCGCAAATTACGTAGTACCTAGTAGACTAACATTCAGAACGCATTCGAAATGTCTATCAAATCTTGTAATGTAGCTATTCACTGATAAAAAATTTCGAATTTCAGGAAAGTGGACAATTATGCATACGTAACATGCATTGGTGCAGATATGCCAATGGAAAATATCCATCATATTTTATTCGCACTAAAATGCAAAAAACTATGCATAAATACGCAGCAGTATTTCGTGAAGAGGAATACTTGAAGGAAGGTTGCGAAAAAATGTTGGAACTGTACGCAATGTTCAAGAATCTGAAAACTTCTGACAGGTTAAATCTACTCAATTCATATTTACAATATTATTATTATATAATATATCTATATAGAAAATCCATATACATAAATCACCGAAAAATTTTAATGTAATAGCATCTTCAATTAAATACTTATTATATATATATATATATATATATACAAAGGTTTGAAGACTTCCTTTTCCTGTATATATATATATATATATATATATATATATATATATATATATATATATATATATATATATATATATATATATATATATCTTATATATAAAATTCTCGTGTCACAATGTTCGTTCCCATACTCCTCCGAAACGGCTTGACCGATTCTCATGAAATTTTGTGAGCATATTGAGTAGGTCTGCGAATCGGCCAACATCTATTTTTCATCCCCCTAAATGTTAAGGGTAGTCCACCCCTGAATTTTTTTTTTTTTTCAGACAAAATTTTTTGTTTTTATTTTTTTATGATACAGCATACAAAAATACATACAATCCTAAATTTTCACCCTTCTACGATCAACCCTTATTTTTTATTTGTTAAACTCCTTCGAAATGACTCGACCGATTCTCATGAAATTTTGTGTGCATATCGGTTAGGTCTGAGAATCCGACAAAATCTATTTTTCATCCCCCTAAATGTTAAGGGTAGTCCACCCCTTAATTTTTTTCTTTATTTTTCTGACAACATTTTCTGTTCTATTTTTTATGATACAGCATTCAAAAATATATACAACCCTAAATTTTCACCCCTCTACGATCAACCCCTATTTAGATAGATAAAAATAATTTATATGGCAGAACAACGTTTGCCGGGTCAGATAGATAGATAGATAGATAGAAAGACAGATAACTATCTAGATAGATAGATAGATAGTTAGATAGGTAGATATACATCGGCCAATAGATGAATAGATAGAAAGATAGATAGATAAAAATAATTTATATGGCAGAACAACGTTTGCCGGGTCAGCTAGTGTATATATATATACATATATATATATATATATATATATATATATATTTAATGTTTTTTTTTTTGATGAGGAACTATTGAGATATGCGAGCGCTTCTCAAGCACCCCTAGATAATAATTTCAATAAATGGTTGTTCATGCCGAATTTGAACCACTGTAAGTCATAGCAAACTTCCGGTTGTTGAGATATGGATGGAAATTGGGTGTTTCATATGCAAAATGGCTACAATAATATCTGTAAAATATACTAAGTCGGCAACCTTCCTTAGATGCTCTGGTAAATGAAGTTGAGGGGCTGGGTCGTTTATTGTTGAATATCACTAAAATCTCAGATTAGTTCTTAGTTAAGATAATGCGCGGGAAGAGTGAGTGTATGAACCGAGCTTAATAAATATAAGAGACACTTGTGCGAAAAGTAAGGACAGGTGACAATGTGACAATTGAAGTTGACAGAGTGATTATGACATTACGGTTAAGTTTTAAAAAGAAAAAAGCATGTTGAGCACGGAAAAAGTTGTCGGGAAATTTGTTTTAGGTTTTTAGGGCACCTAAGTAGTTGAATAGAATGTATGAAGTAAATTAATGTGTTTTAATGGAAAAATAATCCAAGGGCAATCGCAAGTATCCACAAATTATAAAATTTATTAGCCTCAATGCTCGATTTTGAATTAAGTCAAGTAGGTCAAAGGTACAGATTTCCAAACATGAAAGCAGTATTCGAATGATGGACGAAATTGAACCCTATGAAGCAGACATAAGTCGTATGACATAAAACGATTTTAGTACGAAATAAATAACTAAGCTGTTCAGCTGACTCAGCAATAATGGAGACGTATTCATACCAGTTGAAATTGGAGTTAACTCTGATTCTTCGAAGACGTAGTTTATTGGTCAGCTCTACTATTTGGTTGTCCAATAATGATTGTTGGTTATCCAATAATGATTGGGAATCAGCGAGGGAAGTTTATTTTGGAACCTGGTTGCCATAAAAGCAACCAAAGTATTAGAACCCCAGTTGAAAATGATCTTAGTCATTACTCATGGACTGTCTTACGCAATACGTTGATTGCCAGATGTAAATGCACAGACATGACTTTTGTTGGTGGCGGATACTATTGGAGTACTATCGTCAGCAAAATTTGAAATTTCGATTTCATTCTAGTTTAGTAGATCACTAATATGCATACAGCCGGGGATACACTGGAAGTAGAGGAAAACTATAATGCCGAAGGAGATAGCCTCGCCTTGCTTCATTCGGTATCTCTTTTCACCAGTGTGTATATTGTCATATCGTAGCGCGAGGTAATACGAGGCACTAGCTAAATGAGTTCGGCTTGGATGTACCGACAACGATCGTATCGCGTCTGAGTGCCTTGTGAGACAAGCTGAGGTATTCGCTCAGCTGTCTCAATCAGTCGAACCAAGGTCTCGTTGTGCCTCGACTATTCTTCACCTCACACCTATTCCTGGAATAAGAAAAATATTTGGTGACGCGATAGACCCTTGGTTAACAGTCTGCAAGTCTCAGCTTGCACCATCGACATCAACACATATTTGCCTTCCAAGGAAAAACTGCATAGTAGTTTGAAATAACTGTAACATTCAAGATTCATTAGCAGCGACTCGGTCGAAGGCCTTAGAGGTATTTCAGGGCTTGCTAACGATTTACCATGAATCTGGATAACGCTTATCCAAAGTTGTGTGCATAAGTGGGAAAGTCGCCTGTTGAACGACAACGTCGAGAGCTGTATTGATTATCAACAAAAGAAGAACTCTCTTCGGGGTATTACACAATCTGTAAAGAGTAAACGACAGATTTCATTAGTTTGGACAACATTGGTAGTACGACAGCTGGACATCTTGCGATCTTCCATATAGATTAAATAGTCTTCTGCTCGGCTCGTATATAGGTATATATATATATATATATATATATATATATATATATATATATATATATATATATATATATATATATATATTATATATAATAAATTTCTTTATTTCCAAACATGAGAATTCATAGATAATCCATGAAATCTCCGAAATGAAATTGTGTCAATATACAATAACCAATACAATGAACGACAATATTCCAAGAACTCGTTAACATTGTAAGGTTCGTGTGTGAGTCGATGGTTTGGATACTTCAAAAGAGTTATTCTCGTGTTGTATACACTGGCAGTCTTCTGTTCAAACAGTTGATGGTTTTTGAAAACAAAAAGAATACTTTCCTGGATGTGTATGGCTACAGCTGTATGTAGATCTTTTTCTCGAAATTTACCTCTGCAGGAGGCGTCAGACTTCATCCTCAAAATGGTAGGCAGTGCTCTTTTTTGTAGAACGTTTATGATCTTCATAAGGCTACTATTTCCAAAAAACGTAGAACCAAATCTAAGTCTTGATTCGAAAACTTCCTGATAAACGACTTTCAAAGTAGGCCAACTCAAATACTTTTCCATTACTTTCAAAGAGAGCAGATAGAACTCAAATTGGTAAAAGCTGTGTAATGTGTACATCCCATTTCATAGACTCATCAATGTAGATACCCAGAAATTTTGATGAGTTGTGAGATTCAATGACTTGACTATTCGTTCTTAATAGTTTAGGAGTTGTTATGTTGGAATGAGTTGTTTTAAAGAAAATTACATTTGTTTTATCTTCATGCATTTGTCCTCGATTGCTATTGAACCAGTGAGCTTGCTGAATTGTGATATCCACAGCTTCCGTCAGATCTAGCAACTTGTCACTTCTTACTACAAGGTTTGTGTCATCTGCGTAATTTTAAACAGAGATATGTTTGTTGTTTAAACTGATAGTCAAGTCATTTATGAAAATGATGAAAATTATAGGACTGATTATTGAACCTTGAGTTCTTCCTAGATCTATTGATATCGTTTTTCAGAATACCTGTTCCACTCCATCCCTTTTCTATTGCACTTTTCACTTGTCTAGGTCATTCATTTGAATCTATCATATACTTATAGTGTTATAGAGACTGCCTGGTACATGAACTTAACTGAAAAACCTCAACAAGTAACCAATAAGAGGACCGGAATTTTTTTTTTCTTCCATATTAAGTCGTTGTAAGAATAAGTCACCCCGTATCATAATTCTCAAAACTCTGAGCTCAGATTTCAATTATTCCGTAATAAATTATTATTTTCAATTTTTTCACTCAACTCTATCCGTTTATGTTTTATGGGGAATCGACTGTATTATTCGTCATTTATATTTTGTTTCCGTTGCCAGTTTTCATTAAGTGTTTTAAACACGTAATACACAGGAGCGAAACTACGAAACTATCTACCTACATACATACGAACACATATATATATATATATATATATATATATATATATATATATATATATATATATATATATATATAATATATATATATATATATATATATATATATATATATATATATATGTTATAGAGAAAGAGAGACTTTTGAAATTGGGTTTTTGATGCCAAGCATCCTGAAATGTCATGAAACGAAAAACTATCTTGGGGCTAGGTCCTACTTTGCTAATCGCACCCATTTCAATAAGCAGGTTTTCAAAGTGAAAACCTGCTACTAAGCGAAAATTGAATAATGCATGAGAAAAATAATGGTGGATGAAGTTAGCTAAAAATGTATGCAACGACAGGGCTAAGTCAGGAAAACGGCATAATTAATGATGCGCAATGCTCGAAAATCCCCAAAAACGCTTGAAATTACAAGATCAAATTAGCAACGTTATCAAAGTTCGTTTGAGATCCCAAGTCTGCACTTTCCTAACACCCGATTAATCCACATACTAAGTTTCAATTTTTTCAATCAATCAAATTAAAATAGCGGTGGTCAAGGAAAATCTACGGTGCACTTACCCTTAGTCAGGAAAACGGCATAATTAAATGTAAGATTAGTAGTAAAAGTTTATTAGGACAAATTTTAGCCCTTTTCAACATATCACATTATGTATGATTGTTTATTGAATAAAAATCTCTTGTTTTGTTTATTATTAACGAAAACACGATTAAAACAATAAAAACGGTATTTTAGCAACTTTCCGGTACTTTGCGCAACATATTTGTGACTTTTAGGTAAAAATGGTCACTTGGGTGTTACGTAACGTTTATAGGGGGGGAGGAGGGGTTCATGAAAACGTTACGGAGCGTTACATAGGGGGGAGGGAAGGTCAAAAATCTTCCAAAAATTGCGTTACGTAATACTTGAACGGCCCCCTAGAAGAATTATCATTTATATCGTCCAGTATTTGCTCTTCTCGACGAACACTATTTCTTCGAGTATCTTATCGTCGTCTATTTGATGGAACTCGTCCTTTCTCCCTAATACTTTGAAGTACCTCAGCAAAAGTTGAATGATGTTGTAGGCGACGATTAGGATAACGACCTCTGTATTCCCTTCTTGCGGACTGGCAATTTCCTTGGCAAAACCCATATAAAAATGAAAAAAAAACTTGAGAGGTGTCAAGGGACACCCGGATGGAACGGAGTTCCTTTCGATTTTTTTTTTACCTATAATAATATTTTTTTTATTATTAACGAATATAATGTAATATAAACTTAATCATTAGGCTCAATTTTAGTAATAATTGGCTTGGGGTAACTGAAGTAGGAAATATATATTTGGGATTCTATTTTATTTAAATGTCTGTATTATGTATTATTATTTTCTGTATAAAATCTCTACTTACCTAACTCCATCAGCAATATCCGGAACTTGTGCAGAAACACTGTCAGGATTCGTTATTGTTATTATTTTTCATTATTTATTATGTACAAAAAACCTGTATACACTCAACAAAAATAATCTTCGCGACACCACACTGTTCAATGCGAAATAGAAAGACGAAACGAAAATAACTGACTTGCTTTCTATGAGAGAAAGACAGACAGAGAAACACGCGCACGGCGTGCGCGCGCAAAAAGTGTCGTTACCACTTTTGGTCTTAATTTTTTCCGCCTAGCCCCCTTTCGCAACGTGCGATAAGGAACTTCGTTCCAATAAAAATATTCATGTCCTAATTTTGTAAATATTTATTATACCTACTAACCCTTTTCTGATGGTACTTTATCTGAATAAGATTAATCTCTTGAGTGGAAAAATTGAGAATAATAATTTATCATGGAATAACTGAAAGGGTCCCAGAAACTTTTGTAACAAGTTCCTGTAGGATTTTTTCCATAGATTTCGAATCTAAACTCAGATTTTTGATAATTGCTATACCTACACTGTGACTTATTCTCACAAGAACTTAACATGGACGAAAAAGAATATTCCGATATTGGTTTCGTTATTTGGTTTCTTGTTAAGGCCTTTCAGTTCAATTCATGTATGAAATTTGAACCAAACCGGCCGATGCCTGTATTTAATATTTTTGAATTATTTATATATATACCTATATATATACATATATATATATATATATATATATATATATATATTATATATATATATATATATATTATATATTTATATATATAATATATATATATTATATAATATATATATATATTTATATATATATATATATATATATATATATATATATATATATATATATATATATGTAGAACGGGGCTATTGTAGACTTTTTTTCATTATTTTTAATATTGCAGAAAGAGTAATTAAAAATAATCTATTTTGATATGCTTTTTGGATAGGTTTATATACGACCAAATATTATTCTATGATAAATAGGTCCCCATTATTACAGGGTGCTGAAAAAAATTGTTTTAGGCCCGTCTAAAATAGCCTCGTGGGTCGGGGATATTTTAGAATCGGTAAGAATAACGCATAAATTATAGTTACCTCGTATATGGGGTTAAATTGGAAAACATATATTTTTAAATCAAGAATAATAAAAGGTATATAGCATTGATAATTTAAAGAATGGGGTGATTTTTGAAGACCAGGGATATTTTGGAATGATTACAAAAACGCCATCCAGAATAGCCCCGATCTTCAAAAAGAACCATAAAAAATATTGGGGTAGCATAATGTTTATAACTTTTTTGCACAATGATACTAACATCAACACCATTTTTTATATAAAACTTCACTGCTATAACTCTCACCCACGACACACTAGCACTGAAAGTTTGACAGGCTCAAATATTGGTTGACTTTCTGCCTCACTTTCAATGTCTAACAGACCATTGCCACGCTTACCAATACTGAAATCATCAAAAGTCTGAATAAGTAAGGTTATGTACTATACTATTACAGTGTAATTTACGCGGAATTGTGTTAATTAATTGACCCCCCGGAGGAGGAAATAAATCTTGTTTACACGATAAGCGCGCAATTTCACAGAAATAGGGTTGAAAGTTTGTAGTTTCTGTTAGAGGCCAATGAAATAATATTTAGTTACAGTTTTATGGTTTAGGTTGGTAGTTTTGTTTGTCAAGAATATCCCTAGTTCATAGAATGTACTTTTGCAACCGTTTTTTCTAGTGTTAAGACGATGTGATTTATGTAGTTATAGTTTTTCACAAAGACCTTTGGTATTTCATTAAATTAATAAAATTACTGATCCAGTTGTAATGTTCTGTTACCCAATACTTAACCTTTAACAGTTTCGTACGTGGTTTTGGTACGAATTGGTTGGGGGGTTGATTCCTTGGGGACGAAATGAATATTGTTCACACATCAGAGGGCGCTTTTTTTAATTTGGAAAAAAAATCATAATTCAATGAATATATTTTTCAAACTGGATACTTTATGAAAACCTGCTCTTCTATTGCAGCTCGCTGCGATAGAGTTTTTTTTTGTTTTATTTTTCTCATAACTTTCTGACCTCAAGTTATTTTTAATTCTATTACAAATAGGGGCTACCCATAAATAAATGAATAAATAAATAAACGAGCATTCGTCAACAACAGGGGCATGAAGTTCAACACAGACCTGGTAGATGCATGGGAACTGAATAACTTACTGGTTAATTGTATCCAAACAATATTTGCTGCTAAAGAAAGAAGAGAAAGTAGAGGTGCCCATGAAAGACATGATTTTCCTAAGAGACTTGATGAGTATGACTACAGTAAACCTTTGGAAGGACAGATGAAGAGAAGCTTTGATCAACATTTGAGGAAGCATACACTCACTAAGATTAATTTACAGACTGGAGAGGTGAGTACAACACAAAATACTTGAATGATAAAACGAATGTATAAACGCGAATCTCAATAATAACTAAAAGACAAACCGCAGGTCGCTCGATTTTCTCCATTTTTATTTGATGAAATGCTTTCTCCTCTTCCTTTCAATAGGTATAGAGAAAATAATAATTATACGAATGACCGAGAAAATCAGTTTCCAGGTGTTCTACTCCAAATCTGTCAAAAAATATGGCATTGTATGATCTCTGCGTTGAAAAATTGATGATTATTAATAGTTGTTATTTAATAATAGTAGGTATATTATTCAACGAGCACAAAATGATTGCTATTTTGTGCGAGTAGAATACTATACTTTTTCCACGACTTCCTCGTAAAAATTAGTAGTAATCTGCATTCTCAACAATAAAAATAGTTATCAAAAGCGTTGACATAACATTTTCTGTGTTCACGTAAACGTCAACTATTTCACTTGACATCGATTCCATTCCTTTCTTTCACTCTGATTAAAATGAAATAGATAATTTTGCATTTATTCATTTATATTAATATTAACAGAACAATTATTGAAAGTAAACGAAGGCATTGAATTTATAGATAAATCAATGTTTTAAAATCTAACAATAATAATATCATAACAATGTACTTAAATGATGTTCTCTGGTTTAGATATACGTCCTAAGTGTGACGTCATGCAGTGAATAATGAACCATTATTCACTAGTGAATAATAGGTAGAGTTACACTTTAGGAAGCACATGTATAATGAATGTTCTATAGTACAGTCGTGGACAAACTAGTTTATTAATGACAGCGATTAATGGTTGAGATATTTTAACGCGCTCGCGTTAATACTTCGAGGCCATTAATCGCTACATTAATAAACGAGTTTATTACAAGATTTTTCCGTCGACCTCATCATGAATTGAGTATAAATTCTTGATTGAAATAAATTTTTATTTTGCATAACAGATACATTTGACAGAATATAAATTTCTATGTTCATTTCGATATATTTATGTTTATGCTCCCGATGGAACAATTTGAGAAATTCATAGATGGAATATCAGACATGTGACATTCTGAATAGTTCACAATACCTACAATATCCGATAAGGAATATGTGGAACTGGTGGAAGCTGAAGTGTTATTTACTTTCGAACGATTATTGCATAAAATTTTTTCCGCAGTTTCAACTTTATTTTGTATAGAGTTAAAGTTTTCGATTTGAATTATGAATTCCTTTTCTCTGTGGAATAATAGTACAGACACAGAATACTTCAACTATTTCGTGCTGAATACTTCTGTGTTTGGTTGCCCATGACAATCATACATTAAAATAGGAGAAATTGTACATTAAAATGGGTCATTAATGATCAATTTCGTGTACGTTAAAGTAAGCTTTTACTTAGAGGTCGACGGAAATATAAATTTTATATTCGAATTATAATCATTAGAAGAATTAAATTCAATATTTCTATTTTTATATTTGACCTCTAGAATACAAGTTGATGAAACTAAAGTAAATAGTTTTCACTTTACATTATTTCTTCAACTTAAGTCTTGAAAATTATATAGTATAGAATGAATTTATATCAGAATAAATATAAATCAAACCAATATTTACCATTATTTTCGTTCGTTGCACACATATGTTCGTTGCCTCATATGATATTCACTTTCTGAAATATCAAATTAGTATATTAAGTATGGAGAACGGTAAGGGTTGTTTACCGATCGAAGACAATTATTGTCTGAGATCGGTAATCCTTAACGTTCGACATGCTTATAACGTTTTTTTGCACGATCAGAACAATAAAAAAACCATTTTATTATTGATAAATTCATTTTTACATTCAAAATTTCGATTGTTCATTTTCCAAGACTTGGTAGCGAGGCTGGTTAGTAATGACGCTGTCAGTAAATAGATTTCATTGCTGTCACTAAAAATTTATTCAACGTCGTAATTTTAAAACTTGAAACCTCGAGTGATTATGAATTGTGAGTGTTCGGCGATTATCCCAGAGAAATCGAAAAAACTTTACGAGAACACGTATAGTAATTTCAGAAAGTGGTGTCAAGATATAAATGCTAATATTAATGAAAAAAGTTTATTGGCATATTTTGTCCAAAGAAATGCGCAACTGAAGGCCCCTGGTAGTTTGTGGGCTGAATATTCCATGATAAAATCAACAGTTTTCTTATAAGATGCTATTGATATTTCCAAGTTCGCAACTCTGATTGCCTAAGAAAAAATGTTGGCTATAGGCCTAAGAAGGCTAGCATTTTTACAAAAGAGGATTTATCAAAATTTCTAATGGAAGCACCAGATGAGGAATTTTCAATTCACAAGGTAATTTATACTAAGTAGATTACCCGTAAAGTCTTAATAAAGAATATTGTTTTTAGGTAGCAATGATATTGGGGATGTCGGGTGCCTGTAGAAGGAAAGAATTGTACAACATTACCATGAATGATATTCAAGAACAAAATGGTTTTTTCATTGTAAAATTACCCAACACAAAAACAAATATCCAGCGCACTTTTACTGTTATTAACAAACCCGACGAAAAAATACCATATTTGCAAATTTTGCGTAATTACATCCAGCTACGTCCACCACAAGTGAAATCAGACCACTTGTTCTTGCAATATCGCAATGGAAAATGTACATCTCAGGTTGTTGGGAAAGGAACAATTGGAGGCTGGCCTTTGAAAATCGCCGAATATTTAAAATTACCGAATCCTGAGAAGTATACCTACTGGTCACTCGTTTAGGAGGACTTCGGCGACCCTTTTGGCAAATAATGGTGTTGATGTTCTCGGATTGAAGAGACATGGAGGCTGGCATTCCTCTACAGTGGCCGAAAGTTATGTAGAAGATTATCTTCAAAACAAAATTGAATTTGCCGATAAAATTTTGCATAATATTGATTTAAATGCAACTTCAGTTTCATTTAACAATGCAAATACAGCACAAACAAGTGGAATTTCTTAATAGTTATTTATGCCATCAGTTACGAAATGCCTAATTTTGTGTAACGTGTGAGATTTTTGCGGAACGAACGAAGTGAGTTTCGCAAAAACTCACAAGTTGCACAAAATTTCATTTCGTAACGTATTGCATACAAGATTTTTTCTAATTTTGAAGAAAGTAATAAAAAAATAAAATTTAATATAATTGATAAAAATTTGGAAATTTGGAATAAATTTAGTTTGTTTGCTGTTACTTCATGTTAGTTGTCAGTTTGACATTTTGTAGAAAAGTCTAGACGGAAGGTTTTAAGCGAGATTGATATATTTTTAGTTTTATTTTAAAAAAATGAGTGATTCAAGTTCTGAAGAGCTACCAAGCGATATTGAAGAGGCAGCAGGTAATGCTCTATTATCAGTAATTCCCAAAAAGTCAAAGGCAGTTTATGATTTGGCATACGAAAAATTTGTTACGTGGTGTGATGAGAAGAAAATTAAACATGTTAATGAGAAAGTTTTTCTTGCATATTTTGAGGGTAAGAAAGATCTAAAAGTTTCCACATTATGGACACTTTACTGTCTAACTAAATCTGAAAAGGAATATTGATATTACAAAATATACAAATTTGGTAGCATATATTAAAAGGCAAGCGGACGGGTACAGTGCTAAAAAGTCAAAAGTTTTTATTAAAGAAGATTTTGCCAAATTTTTAGTGGAAGCTGATGACAAAGAATACTTAATGGCTAAGGTTGCAATGATAATTGGAATGGCAGGAGCATGCAGAAAAGCAGAATTAACATTTCTTCTAGTTGAAAATATTACAGACGAAGGAAGCCATTTTCGTGTTGATATCCCTTCAAAAACAAAAGTTATACGGCAGTTTGCAATTACCACTGGAGACATTGAAAATACGAATCTTGTTGAAATATTGAGAAAATATATTAAGTTGCGTCCCCAGGTTCTTAAACACAACAGATTTTTTGTAAAATATGCCAATGGAAAATGTACCAGAAATCATGTGGGAATTAACACATTTAGCAGTCTGCCAAAAGTTATTGCACAATTTCTTGGTCTTTCAAATCCTGTTCTATATACTGGCCACTGCTTCAGAAGAAGCTCTGCCACTTTCCTAGCAGACAGTGGCGCTGATATTTTAAAATTAAAGAGGCATAGAGGTTGGAAATCTACCTCTGTTGCGGAGGGATATGTTGAAAATTCCATGAATAATAAAAAACTTATAGCGCAAGAAATATTTGGTGAAACATCTAATGCAATGTGCGCCGCTTCCCAAATAACAGCAAGTTCGAGCAATGAAAAAAATATGTCGTCGGGAATTAATTTGAATAATTGCAATAATTGTGTTATCAATATTTATAATAATTAATTAATTTATAATTTATGTTTTTAACTTTTATTATAACAGTTTAATAAATAGAATAATTCTTTTTGTCACTAATTTTGAAATACATTTTTCGTCACCAATTGCATAAAATTTTACTTTATGCAACTAGTTACAAAAAGTAAGACGTTTCATAATGTCAATCAGTTTTAAAAAGTGTCACTTTATATGTCAAAATTAGAAAAAGTAATTTAACAAACTGTACTGTAAACTTTAATATTAATAAATTATTTGTCAATTTATCTTAAAGTACCTACCTAATAAATAATAAATAATTTGCAATTTGAATTTTTTATACTCATAGCTTAATTGACTGATGCCAGAACGGTAAGTAATTACTTACCATTCGCTGGACGGTAAGTAATCACTTACCGTTCTGGCATCAGTAAATGTAACTTACTGTCATGAGAACAAACATTGTAAGCCGTCAAAAATGACTGATCGTGCAAAAAATTAATTTTCAATCTTTGTTTCTTCTGTGACTGAAAATATGTTTTCATAGTATACAAGTTGACATTTTCAGGTTTACATATCATACCGCCCAGTTAAAGATTCCACATTAGATGAAAAAGAATGTCCTTCTATACCACCTGCAGTAAGAAAATATTGAATAAAACTGCTGTATTTATCATAATTATATTCAGTAAATAGTTGTTAGTTCATCTCAAAAGCGTTTCATTCACTTCGTTGATTACCAACTTCAAGTTACTATAGGAATATAATTAAAAAAGTATATATAATGAAAAAAGTATTTTTTTCTGTGACGGGAAAAAAGTTTGACATTTTGTCTCTGATGACAGGTAAAGAAATATCACTTTTTGAAATTACTTTTTTCCCCGGGAAAAAAGTGAGTACTTTTTTCCCGGATATATATACACATAAGTAAAGGTAGATATTTAATTTTAAGAATCATTTTAGCTATATAACAAAAGTGTACAGTTTCCTTGTAAGTATGTAATAATAGTTTCTTTTGAACTATTCGGTACAACAATGGAATTTTCTTGTGTCGAAAATTATATTCTTCAGTAGGTTAACTACAAAATCTCGGCTGCTTACTTCATTTTTTCTTTTGTTTGGCTTGAGTTTCACAATTAATAAACGTTTTCCTGAATCTTCAAATATCATCTTAATGTTTACCTTGGCTTGATTTCATAAATTCGAACAAAGCGTCCTGCAATTGTCCAAATACAACAACAACCTTGGCCATTCAAATAGAAATTCATCCGGTGAGCATTAGTTTAAAAAATCACTAATCTTATGTACTCGTAAAAATAAGCAAGCTTTCTTGGTCGTGTAACCTTTCCCATTTTGTTTCAGGAAATGTAGTTAGTTTGAATGACGGTGCAGTCAGAGAACACTCGGAATCAGACATTTTTTTTCACTTCATGATTATTCAAAATAAACTACTAAAAAACTACTAAGTTCGCAGTTTTTAAAATCAAATCAATAGAATTAAATTGACAGATATTTGTTTACTTCAAAGGATTCCTTAGCAACGCAGGTCTAATTGTCGCTGAAAGTACAACAGCCTACCATTTTAAAAATTCAAATTTCGCATCTATAATTTTCTGACTTTAATATATTATAACAATATGTATTGTCAATATTTAATCGTCGTTTTCCTCGTCACAGAAAAAAATGATGTATTATGATTAAAAACAACAATTACATAATACTTACTTTATATGATATTTTGAATACCTGAAAATATGATTTGAAGTAAGTATTATGAAGTTGTTGTTCTCTGATGCCTGTACAGGTTTTTGATGATGAAAATGTATTTTTTCAAAAAATTTCTAATTTTAATTAATTTTGAAATTGATTTGAAAAAAACCCTTTGAAAAAATTTTGAGAAAAAATTATTTGTTATTAATAAAAAAACATTTTCAATGCAGAAACTAATATTTTACAATCCCAAATTCATTAAAGTTAAGACACCCCACAATTGTGTTCTTTGTATATTTCCGGAACAAATCTTTTTTCCCGTAATTTATTTTTTCATTTGGAAGGCTTCAATACTTGACTTAAATTTTTTGTATATATACATATATATATATATATATATATATATATATATATATATATATATATATACAGGGTGTCCCACCGGGAAAGAACGCAATCTGTATATAGAAAACTACACATAGGAAACTTTTGATAATAGGGGCAACTCGACATAAATATTTTCAAGATGGTGGCACTTCCGGTTATACCGGAAGTAGATACCAACTTGCTTATTTTAAATTGGATACCCTATATATATATATATATATATATATATATATATATATATATATATATATATATATATATATATATATTATATATATTTAGATATATATAAATTTTTAGATTCTACGCAAGAGTCTAGGCAGATTTTATGTATTATGTCCTATACCTAAGTCTATGCGTTTTTGACATATTAAGGTTTTTATGTCAAAAATGACGATTGCAAGCCCTAATATAATTATCAATTGTTCCTATAAGGATTCCCGTATTACTTACTTTGGGATGGATTCCTTGTTGAAAAAGACTTGCTTTAATAGATTTTGTATAGTATTTGGATAACTAATCATACAGAGTGTTCAAAAAATAAGATCTAAAATGAGATTGAGAAAACTGACAAAAATCAATTTTTTCAAATGGAAACCCCCCATTTTTCTTATTTTGTAGTATTTAGCATTTAAAAAGAAGGTAACTTTGTGTAAAGTTATCTATACCTAAAATTTGAAGTTTTCGAAATATTACCAACTTAATATTTTTATATGGCGATTTTGCATTTAATCCTTAAATAATTAGATCTAGGATAACCACGATCGTATTTGACATTTCAAATCATCGTAATGGCACCCCGGTTGAATTATATAAACGAAAATTATTCAAAATTTAAGGCTTATCTAAATAATTTTCATTTAAATGCTGCACTAATGAAAACATGGATAGCATAGGGATGATATTTGTGTTTCCGTAAAATTCTTAGAACTGACGATTTAGATAAGCCTGATTATAATGCTATCTGCCTTGAAGATTTTGTTGGATATGCTTCAAAATATCCCAAAATTGCTATTTCAATATTTTCATTGTTAACAACGGGTTTCTTTTTGTACACTTATGCTTTTACAGATCCAAAATTCTTGAAGTTTTCTATAATTCGTTTAACAGTATTTGGTGATGGTTTTTGTTTATGAGGATATCGGGTCGCACATGTATCACATGTTCTTGAAATAATTTATCACATTGTCCATAAATAATAAATAAGTTTAAATAATCTTCGTTTGTATAATTTAACCGGGGTGCCATTACGATGATTTGAAATGTCAAATACGATCGTGGCTATCCTAGATCTAATTGTTTAACGATTAAATGCAAAATCGCCATATAAAAATATTAAATTGGCAATATTTCGAAAACTTCAAATTTTAGGTATAGATAACTTTTTACAAAGTTACGTTCTTTTTAAATGCTAAATACTATCAATTAAGAAAATTGGGGGGTTTCCATTTGAAAAAATTGATTTTTGTCAGTTTTCTCAATCTCATTTTAGATCTTATTTTTTGAACACTCTGTATGATTAGTTATCCAAATACTATACAAAATCTATTAAAGCAAGTCTTTTTCAACAAGGAATCCATCTCAAAGTAAGTAATACGGGAATCCTTATAGGAACAATTGATAATTATATTAGCGCTAGCAATCGTCATTTTTGACATAAAAACCTAAATATGTCAAAAACGCTTAGACTTAGGTATAGGACAAATATATAAAATCTGTCTGAAATCTTGCGTAGAATCCAAAAATGTATTAATATATATGGTATCCAATTTAAAATAAGCAAGTTGGTATCTACTTCTGGTATAACCGGAAGTGCCACCATCTTGCGAATATTTAAGTCGAGTTGCCCCTATCGACATTAGTATACTGTCAAATTTTCAAAATTTTCCTATGTGTCGTTTTCCGTATACAGATCGCGTTCTTTCCCGGTGGGACACCCTGTATATATATATATATATATATATATATATATATATATATATATATATATATATATATATATATTTTTATATATATATATATATATATATATATATATATATATATATATATATATATATATATCGTTTCCTAGTCGCCCTCGGTATCTACATCTTCCTCTTGGTCAAAAACTAGTGTCCTTTTTAGACAAGCTCCTCAGGTGCCGGTTCATTTTGGTTTTTTATTGGATGCAAAATTCCGTCAATTTTAATCCAACCCCAATCAAAATAATAAATATTTTTGTCACCCAGCCATATTATGAGCTCATTGAAAGCACCAACTGTTGGGACAAGAGATTAAAATCTAACAGCCTTTTTTCAGTGGTTAAATTAATAAATGAGTTATATCTGATTTGTTCGAGGTATTCAGATAAGTTTGTTACACGTTTCAATGTATTTAAGGTATAGTCTATTTAGTAAGTCCAAACAACATTTCGGTACAGTATCTACCGGCTTCTAAAATATCTTCGTTGAAGAACTATTATAAAAAATCTTCGCCTTTTCTCTTACGTCGGAACGTTCTAAAATATCGATAAATTTGTTCTCACCTTTATTGAAGAAGGCAGAAGTTGAGTCACATCCAGTGAAGCTGTGAGAAAATAGTATCAAATCTGCACTGTTTGGATATTCAATTTCTAAACTTTCAGAAGAATATGGCAGTGAAGCCGAATTTTGCTCGTTTTTCGACGATTACTCCCTCATTTTTTGAGCTATAATATTTTCAAAAAGAACATTCTGTAAAGAATTTAAAGGTTTTTGGCAACAAGCTGATTAAAACTTTCTTTAAACCTTTCATTTGAAAACGGTTGACCTCAAGGGGCTTGGATGAGCCACAATTAAGACGCGAATGCAAACTTTGAGCCAACATATCTCGTTCAATTTTCATGATACGAAGATCAAAAAACTATCAAAATTTTTAGTAAGGAAAACCCTCCAATTAACAACAGAAACAGTTTTTCATATCATGAATAGTTTTTGGTTTATTTGAGAAAAATCCATTTTTTTTTCAAAATTACGAAAATGCGATTTTCAATTCAATCAACAATTTTTTATAAATTAAGCATTCTTAACTTGTCAAATCACATGGATCATGCTAAATTAAAAAAATAATTTAAAAAAAGTGACTTTATTTTTGTTATAAGTCAGTCAATTCTTATAAAAAGACTTTTGTATGAAACAAATTTCGAAATTTTTTTTGTACTTCAAAAAGGGACTCTTGAGTTGCACTCAAAAATTTCACTATTTTCAAATTATTTAAGGTTTGAAGTTTTCAATTTTGGGTTTCCCGCAAAATAACCATTCTTCAACGAGTAATATCTCAGACGTTGTTGGGTTCACAAAGGTAATTCGAAAACGAATATCTTTTTCCTATCATTAGCTACATATTTATTTCAGATGATTTTTCCGATAAAATGAAAAATTTTTGAGTTATTCATAAACAACTGTTTAACAACATGCGTTTTTTCAATGAAAATTGCACAGTTTCAATCGTTAATAACTCGAAAATTATCAACTTCACAAAAAAAACTTCAAAAAACTAAAGTTGCTTAGAATTAGTCAGTTTATCAATTTCTGATGTTATTTTGATTAAAATCATTTTCATCCCCTAGAAGGCGTAGCTTCCACCCCTAAGGCAAAGGCACACTTCGGCTCATTATAGATTTTGAAGAAGGTTATAAATACTACCTAAATCCCAATTTTTAAGGAAATCGTCTTTGGTTCTAAAAATTCCACGGAGAAACGGCTGGTGACTGAACTATTGGTAAAACATAATAAGTGATACGCCTCCTACCGGTGTCGAATATTACTAGAGCATGGGCGATAGATTGCTTTGTTTACATCTGTTTACGTGTATTTTATATGAGAAGTTGTTGAGTTTTAATTGTGTTTTGGATCGTTTACAAACGTTCAGAAGAGATGCATCACTATTGTTGTGTATCCTATTGTTCATCTTGGGCAAAAAAAAACCCGAATATAGCTTACATACCTTTCCGAAGCTGGACAATTCAAAGTTGCATTCAAACAAAGTTCTTTACAGTTTACTGAAAATAATTATTTTCCCTGCAGTAAGTTTGTGGATTTTTCCATATATAATTATACCAACTAATGATGTGCAATTTTCAGCTAACCGAAAACGTTGAGTTTTTGAAGTACAATGCTATTCCAACGAAAAATGTTCCACTTTTATCGGAATCTGAACTTCGGCCATCATCCAGAGATTCTAGATTATTGTATTTTCTTTCATGTAACAATCAGAGATACTATTAAAATAATAATAACAAATGATGTTTATTTGCACAACCAAAATAACAGTTTATCATAACATCAAGAATATGAAATAAATCTTGACTCTATAGCTAGGTAAAAACTAAAATATTCCATTATATAATCAGGATTCTATCAAAAAAACCAGACTCTCAGAAGTCCACCGTGCTTTTAGGAGAGCTGTTATACATCAGGAAAATTCAAAAAATATAATAACTCATTACGTTCAAACCATTCAAGCAGAGTATTCATATTAATTCTTCTTTTATTTCATGTTGTTTCTTTCAGTTTTGCTGGTAAGTACTTAGTTTTGTCCATTATACTATAAAATTCTTCAGTTCGTAATGAAAGTAGACATGTCAGAGATGCTTTCTTGAAACTTTTGAAAGTTTTTTTTATTTTTTAAATAAATAGGTGTTCTATCATACAGCCTTTTCATGAGGTATACATAGTTCCTTCAACCAATGAATTTATTCGTCCTCTACTTTATTTTATTATTGATTTTCATGTTCAATGATAAAAACTAGGTAGGTTATCTACTGTTGAACAGAGATGATATTGTCCTCAATCGAAACACAATGAACCACTAGAAAATACGAAGTCCAAAAAAACACAAATTACGAAGCTAAACGTTCAAAACCTCAGAATGAAATAAACGTAAATACCTTTACCAATCAATGTAAACAAACAGCTAATGGCCCATGCTCTAGTACCGATATTAGCCGTTCCGGCGCTACGATCTTAATTTCGGACACCAATAGGCAGAATAAGGAATAAGCAAATATTTGGTGAATTCAGTCAAAATTTTGACGTCTTCAAGCTTTGGATTAGGGAGTGAGGAGTGAAATAACGAAAATTTTTAAAATCATTGTCAAAAGATGAGGAAATCTACTATGGAAAACCTCAAGTTCTTAATGTAGTTAGATGGTTCAAAGTTTGTACAAAGTTTTAGTTGACACTAAGCACGTATCCTTTGGTGGTATAAATTTTTTTCTCTGACCGCCCCCATTCTTAAGTAGCCATTTCTTGTTTTTTCATGACTTTTGAGATTTTGCGCATCTCCAATTTTATATTGAAATTCAAAGCGTTTTGAACGATTTTCGTACATTCTGTATCTCTACAGTGACCCTGATGTTATAGAGGTGCTATTTGGCAGTTTCGAATATTCTCTCTCCTCTGCAATTTGTATGTAGGTATTTCATACGTTTTTGCAGGATTTCAAGATTTGTGCATCTCTTCACCACTCCAAATTCACTTCATTTTGTTTTTATTTCTGTTTATTCAAATCATTTGAAAATTTGTCAATTTCAACTAAACTACGCTGTTCTGATAACACAAATATTCCAAACACGTGTTAACTGTTGTTTCTGTATGCAGGTTATGACATTGAACTTGAGTAATCATCTATTGATATTTCCACGCGTTAGGCCTGTTTCATATTATTTTATATACATATATATATATATATATATATATATATATATATATATATATATATATATATATATATATATATATATATATATATATATATATATATATATATATATATATATATATATATATATATATATATTTATATATTTATATTTATATATATATATATATATAAATATATATATATATATAAATATAAATATATATATATATATATATATATATATATATATATATATATACAGGGTGATTCATTAAGGGTGGCGACCGGCCGTATCTCGGAAACCGTATGTCCTAGAATTTGGAGAAAAAAATTCTTATATGAAAATGTGCCCTAAAAAAATGATTAAAAATGTTTATGAGTCCATAGTTTTCCGCTAGGTGGCGCAATCTACCACTTATAAAATATAATTGGAATTTTTACGAAATATTTCGCAATTTAGGATGGTACAAATTATCAACTTTAGAAACTACTGTCCTAGTTGTACAACTTTTGTAAAAGTCATTTTTCTGTATTACCTACCTATTATGAAATGGTGGGGGAAGTTCTCTTTCTTTGACATAAAAAAGACTTTAACTTCATAATGCATGAACCGATTTTCGAAAACGTAGTTTCTGTGCAAAGGGTATTGAATGTAGATTTTAGTAACAAATAACAAAAATACTTTTAATTTTCCAATCGGCAACTAGAGGGCGTTATGTAACACCTAGCTCTATTTATGATGTTTTTTGAGAAATTTCAAATGCAATGCTATAAATCTAACTAGCTAACAAAAAGCCAAATTTGATGACTTATTGACCTGTCAAAACCGCGAACTGATATCTCTTTTAATTCTAAAGATATTGCCATTTTTTGATGAGTGTTGATGATTGTTGGCTCGCCCTCTAAGATGGAAGAGAAATTATGTTGCTAAAATTGTTTTGAAAATAAAATAACAAGTAGAAACGCATCACAAAAATATTTATTAACATTACATAATGAAACAAAGCTATGGGAGCTACTCATAACAGAAATTTACAAAACGCTCCCACTATCTAATTATTTTAAATACTCAAAATGCTTGCTATTATTTGCTTTGAACTATTTCGGATAAAAATTTTCGGGTAAAAATTCAATCCTAAATCTCTCAAACGGTCTCTTATAGTTTTATGTTCATGAACTAGCTGCAATATTACGAATGATGTTAAACTGTTGAGAGATAGATGTTTCAAAAGTCAGCAAGTTACCTATGGAAATGACACTAATGTTTTATGATTGTTTACTTTTAAGTTTTTATTGCTGTCAAATTTATTCTGACTGTTTGCAAACTAACTCTTTTATAATGATTTTTCATTCAAATGAAGAGGCATATGATATGCTCAGTGTATATTTTGAAAGTCTACAAAATGAAGTAATTGCTGAAAGGGAGTATGCGATACGATATCCTGAAAGACGGCGTCATTCTCGGAAATTAATCAAAAGATTGGCACAAAGATTACGAGAAACCAGCAATGTTCAACATGTCGCATTAAGAAATAGGATACGTTGAAGTCGCAATGAAGAAAATGTTATTAACGTATTGGTGTTAAATAAGTCTGAACCCCATTTGAGTATTCGAAAAATTGCAAGAGATCTAGGATTGAATTATTCTTTGGTGCAAAGAATATTAAAGGATTATAAAATGTATCCTTACCATATTATTTCACAACAGCATGAAATTAGCCCAGACAAAAATTGTAGATCAGATAATTATCTATAAAAAATTTCAAAATACTTTTTCTTCTAAGAGTCGCCGTTTTTGAGATATAACGATTAAAAAAGTTGAAAGAGTTGTAATCGTCATAATATGCACGTTTCAACGCCACCTTTGAGCTTGTGTTTTTTTGCATTTCTTTCAACTTTCTGAATCGTTAATCTCAAAAGCGGTGGCTCTGAGGAAAAAATTTATTCAAACGTTTTTTATAGATAATTAGGTGATCTACAATTTTTGTCTGAACTAATTCCATGATGAAACTTACTGCTTTGCTGAAAATCGCAAAACCCCCGTTTTTGTGACATTCGACCCCGAGTAAATTTTTTTGCACGTATCAGATCGATGAGGACTTCAGATTTCATTTATAATGGTGTTTTGACCAATCCTATCAATTTTCAGATGGGTGCGAATTTTTATAACTTCAATCCTATTTTTTGGTCTAATTTGACCG
The DNA here is from genome assembly GCA_030704885.1 of Cynegetis impunctata. Taxonomy (NCBI): domain Eukaryota; kingdom Metazoa; phylum Arthropoda; class Insecta; order Coleoptera; family Coccinellidae; genus Cynegetis; species Cynegetis impunctata. Next base: position 54,761 of record JARQZK010003081.1, on the reverse strand, counting down.
GACTAGTTTTGTTTCATTATGTAATGTTAGTAAATATTTTCGTGATGCGTTTCTACATGTTATTTTATTTTCAAAACAATTAGCAACATAATTTCTCTTCCACCTTACAGGGCGAGCCAATAATCATCAACACTCATCAAAAAATGGCAATATCTTTGGAATGAAAAGAGATATCAGTTCGCGGTTTTGACAGGTCAATAAGTCATCAAATTTGGCTTTTTGTTAGCTAGTTAGATTTATAGCATTACATTTGAAATTTCTCAAAAAAGATCATAAATAGAGCTAGGTGTTACATAACGCCCTCTAGTTGCCGATTGGAAAATTAAAAGTGTTTTTGTTATTTGTTACTGAAATCAACATTCAATACTCTTTTTATAGAGTCTACGTTCTCGAAAATCGGTTCATGCATTATGGAGTTACAGTTTTTTTATGTCAAAGAAAGAGAACTTCCCCAACCATTTCATAATAGGTAATACAGAAAAATGACTTTTACAAGAGTTGTAGAACTGGGACAGTTGTTTCTAAAGTTGATAATTTGTACCATCCTAAATTGGAAATTATTTCGTAAAAATTCCAATTATATTTTGTAAGTAGTAGATTGCGCCACCAAGCGGAAAACTATGGACTCGAAAACATTTTTAATCATTTTTTTAGGGCAGATTTTCATATAAGAATTTTTTTCCCCAAATTCTAGGACATACGGTTTCCGAGATACGGCCGGTCGCCACCCTTAATGAATCACCCTGTATATATATATATATATATATATATATATATATATATATATATATATATATATATATATATATATATATATATATATATATTTCTGAAACGAAACGAGGTGCTACATAGGGGCCAATTTGGTTTTCTGGAGGGCGTGGGTACCTGCGATGCATTGTATGAAGTTACAAAAGAAATAACAAAAAATTTAGATAATGGTCCTAAATGTATTGGAGTGTTTTTAGATTTGGCAAAGGCATTCGATACAGTGCACCATGAAACACTTCTTGAGGTGCTCTCTCATTGCGGAGTTCGTGGCATTGTGCTGGACATCTTCAGGAACTATCTTGCTGATCGGTATCAGCACGTCAAGGTTGGGAATATCTTGAGTGATCCGAAACTTGTGGAGGTGGGGGTTCCCCAGGGCACGGTGCTAGGTCCAATCCTGTTCATCATTTATATAAACTCGTTATTGAAGCATGATATTAATGCTCAGCTCATTTCTTATGCAGATGATACGGTTGCACTGTTTAGTGGGGCAACTTGGGATGATGTAAGGGAACAGGTAATTGATGGAGTGGGAGTAATAAAAAACTGGCTAGACAAATATCAGCTAACTCTAAACGTGACGAAAACTAAGTACATGTCTTTCTCAATATCCAATCGTAATCGTCCAAACTATAGAACAATTAAAATAGATAACCTGCAGGAAGAAATTGCAGAGGTTGATGAGATTAAGTATTTGGGCGTGATAATTGATCAACACCTCCGGTGGGGAAATCATGTTAACTATTTGACAAATAGAGTAAGAAAACTTGTATTCAAATTTTATGATCTCAGAGAAATATTGAAAGGAAATATATTAATATCTATTTACTAGGCACTCGTGGAATCAATATTGAGATATGGCATACTGGTTTGGGGTAGTCTTTATACCAGAATACTCAAGAAGCTGAACTTGGTACAAAACTATATGTTAAAAATTATCTACAACAAAAAACGAGACTATCCCTCTAAACTTCTGTACACAAAGGAAGTTTTCAATATTCGTTCTCTATAGATTTTGAATGTTTGTATGCATATTTTCAAAAGAGACAACTCGAAAATGTTTGTTGATAATAAGTATAATACACGAAGTATCATAAATATGCATATACAAGTAACTAATAACCATAAAGATATAAACAAACGATACTTTACCTACCTGGCACCTAAAATTTATAATATTATACCACTGGAGATAAGACTAAAAATTCACATAAGAAAATTTGCTGTTGCCTGCAGAGAATATATTAATGACAATTACTCAAAATTTGTCAATTTGTTGGATTTGTATAGAAGCATGCATGAAATGTTGCACGTACGAGCTCGTTTGCACCTGCGATGCGCGCATCGAGCGTTGGTTGTGCTGAGATTTTCTTTTCTTGTCTTCACATTTCTCTTTTTTTTTTCATTTTTCAGTTCTCTTATTATTCATTTTTTTTTTTCATCCTGCATGTTATTTGCGTTAATTTTACTTTAGACTGTAAGCACATACAAGTATTAAATTACTTAGGTGCAATAAAAATTTGTATGAAATATATAGCGGTATGTAATATCTATGATATGACATGTATCTCTGGTAAACATATTATTATTATATATATATATATATATATATATATATATATATATATATATATAGATATATATATATATATATATATATATATATATATAAATATATATATATATATATATATATATATATATATATATATATATATATATATATATATATATATATATATATATATATATATATATATATATATATATATATATATATATATATATAGTATAAGGTTAGTTGACTGACTAATTTAGATACCAATATTAATATTTGGGATTGCAGTCTGAGTGAAATAAGTGTACACTTTATTCCTCTATCTCAAGCTTTCTGGATTTATTAATCCCTTCTTCAGGAGATGCTACAAAAAATGAGTTGGTGAAACAAAAATGTTTTGGCTTACAAAGGAGTTACTCACGAATTTGTGGTTACATTTAAAGATGTTAATTTAATCATTTTCATCAGTTCGCATTTACGGGTGTCACAGTCCGAAGGTAGATCGAAAGAATATTAATTATATTTTATCTTCTATTCAAGTATATAAAAAAAATAAAATTTCAGTTTTCAAATAATTCTTGAATATAAGATAAAATATAATTAATATTCTTTCGATCTACCTTCGGACTGTGACACCCATAAATGCGAACTGATGAAAATGATTAAATTAACATCTTTAAATGTAACCACAAATTCGTGAGTAACTCCTTTGTAAGCCAAAACATTTTTGTTTCACCAACTCATTTTTTGTAGCATCTCCTGAAGAAGGGATTAATAAATCCAGAAAGCTTGAGATAGAGGAATAAAGTGTACACTTATTTCACTCAGACTGCAATCCCAAATATTAATATTGGTATATAGATATATATATATATATATATATATATATATATATATATATATATATATATATATATATATATATATTTATATATATATATATATATATATATATATATATATATATATATCTAAGGGTGAGGAGAATATTTTTAATTCATGAACTATCATTTTCTCTTTCATACTGATGATATTTATATAATGTAAAGTGTGTTTATAAACAAGATTCTCAGAATTCCGATACGTTCGATTTGAACATCTGAAGTACGTAAATATATCAGCATAATGAAGTAGAAATTTTTCTTTCAACTATCTCAAATGAGATTCATGTTCTGTAAGAATGCCATCATTATTTTATTGAATGATATATTCGTGATATCAGCTTTTAATTATTTAATTATTCAAACTAGCATCATTTCAATTTAAAATTGCATTCATTCATTCTTCCTGTAAAATTGATTTTAGTTAATAATTTGAATGTGCAATTCATTTTTATCAGTGGTTTCGTAGTTTTGGAATTTGAATGTAAGTAACTTTCTTTCATTACATCATATTTGAATGAATATATATATATATATATATATATATATATATATATATATATATATATAGATATATATATATATATATATATATATATATATATATATATATATATATATATAATTAATTTATTCGAATAGTTGTTGCCTGTGATCTATTTTTAAACTCTTGATAATTATTAGCAATAACAGGCTGGTTGAATCTTGAAAAACTCGTTTTTAATAAAAAATTGACGTTCCACTATGTTATTCGTAATTGAAATTTCTTTGACATTTATTGATTTAAAAAATTGAAAAAAACAGGGCTAATTTCTATTACGATTATCTTATTGGAACGTCTATTTTTTATTAAAATCGAGTTTTTCAAGATTCACCCAGCCTGTTATTGCTAATAATTATCAAGAGTTTATATATATATATATATATATATATATATATATATATATATATATATATATATATATATAGATATACTATATATATATATTTATTCGAATTGTTGTTGCCTGTGAACTATTTCTAATCTTTTGATAATTATTAGCAATAACAGGCTTGTTGAATCTTAAAAAACTTGATTTTATTGAAAAGTTCAATAAAATCAAGTTTTTTAAGATTCAACAAGCCTCTTATTGCTAATAATTATCAAAAGATTATATATATATATATATATATATATATATATATATATATATATAAAGTATAAACTTTATATAAATATATTTTTCATATTGTGAAACATAAGCCAAGTGTTTTTATTTTAAAGTTTATACTTTATTCTTTATGATGTTTCACCAAGTGATGTACGAGAATTCAATCTTAGTTATATATATATATATATATATATATATATATATATATATATATATATATATTATATATTATATATATATGTATATATATATATATGTATATGTATATATATATATATGTATGTTATATATATAATTATATATATATATATATATATATATATATATATATATATATAATCTCTTGATAATTATTAGCAATAACAGGCTGGTTGAATCTTAAAAAACTCAATTTTATTAAAAAGTTGACGTTTCACTACGACATTCGTAGTTTCTCAAAACTTTTGAAAAAATTGAAATTACTATGACATTTATTGATTTGAAAAAATTTGAATAGACAAAGACATTCTCGAGTGAGAAGTCGAGGTGAACGGACACGTGTTGACGAGCTCCGATAAGTAGTGTGTAAAAAGTAAAACTCGTTATCGTTTCTTAAAACGAATATAAATTCATTGTTTTCTTTAATATAAAACATGACAACCCAAAACAAAGACAGTTATGCAAGAGCCATCCAGACAGATTATTTTCCCACAAAAGAACAAGCAATTTTAATAGACGGAATAGAAGGAATCTCGATAAAAGAATACGCAATTGCAATTGGAAATCTTACAGCACCAACAGCCATTCGGTTTATGTCAAGAATATCGAATAACCGTATATGTATTTATTTGTCTACTAAGGAGATAGCAGCCAAACTGACAGAAAAACATAAGACTATTAAAATACAAAATCAAGAACTTCACATCAGACCGTTAATAACATCAGCTAAAAGAATAATTGTATCGAATGTACCACCGATTATTCCTCACAAAAATATAGAGGAAATTTTGAAACAATATAACATTAAGCTCTCTTCGACAATAACGCATCTCCGAGCGGGCTTCACAGAACCAGGTTTTTCCCACATATTGAGCTTCCGTAGACAAGTTTACATAGCACCCGAAGATCTCTCAAAGTTGCCAGAATCGGTACAAATAAGCATTGACAATACCAACGTGCTTCCTCTGTAAAAAAGAAGGACACCTCGCCAAGAACTGCACAAGTAATCCTAAGCAACCCCAAATCATCGATGAAGCCGGTATATTGAAATCAAAAAACCAAACAACAAATGAAGAAAGTGCATCGAACAATCAAGAGGTCACTCTATTCGTAGATGAACCTACTTCTAATACTGTAAGTAACCAACACAACATACTGAATAAACGCCCATATCCGGAATCCAACTCGTCCAAATCATCCGATTTGGTGAATAATGAAGAAGAATTCGAAACAGCCGCACATGAAGAAGAAAAAGCAGAAAAACACCCGAACATTAAACAACCCATCAAAAAAACCAAGATGCAACAACTTGACGCTACTTTGGAAGAAGATCTAAAACCAATACAAAGAATTATGAAAAATAATGAACACTTATACGAGTTCGACTTTAATCAACTCAAAGAATTTATTGCGGAAACCTATGGACAACATAACATAGCAGAAGTTGCGGAAACGATAACTGACAACAACGTAGAACTGGCGACAAAGCTTCGAGAACTATATAAATTCTTAACTGTTCGAAGAATGAAGACAAGATTCACTAAAATTATCAGACATTTGGATCCTGAAGGCATCTCAGGACAACCCATGAGTTCAAGCTCCAGTCTATTGAGACTGGAGCTTGAACTCATGGGTATGTTTAATTTTTTGCTTTCTTCCATTTCAGTTGTTTCAATTTCTTATGAGTCCGAAAGGTCATTGGACCTTTCGGACTCATAAGAAATTGAAACAACTGAAATGGAAGAAAGCAAAAAATTAAACATACTATACTGGAATACCAAAAGCATCAAACAACGTAAAGAAGAATTAGAGGGTATGTTGAATAAATTTGATATAGTAGTCTGTACTGAAACTTGGTTAACTGAGAAAGATAGAATTAATTTCACTGGTTTTAATTCTTATCGAAAGGACAGAATCGCCTCGCGAGGGGGTGGTATCTTGATACTTATTAAAAATAACATAATATTTAAAGAATTAGACTCTATAACTGTTCAAAACAATTCACTTGAAATTTGTGGTTTATCAGTTCTTAATGTTTCACCCAATTTTGATTTAATAGCCTTATACAGAATTCCTGGCTCTAACATGTCTCAATCTTTATGGGATTCAACAATTGAAAATGTTAAAAAATTCAACAAAAACATAGTGCTCATGGGTGATTTCAATGCCCATCATGTCGCTTGGAATTGTGACCATAATGATTATAATGGAGAAAGATTGCTTAATTCGATTCATAACACAAACCTAATTATTCATAACACAGATTCCCTCTCTCGAATCGACCCTTATAGTGGAAAAAAATCAAATCTTGATTTGATATTGACTACCAGTCCAATAGCTGACTCAGTTTCAACCCAAGTATTTGATGAAACAATGGGATCTGATCACTATCCAATACATGTCATGGTAAGCGCTACGAAACAAATCTATGTAAAAAAAACTTTCAAATTTTATTCGTCTAAAACAAATTGGGAAAATGTGGAGCAAATACTGTCCTCAGAATATCAAAAATTTTTCACAATTGCATACATTTTTTCACCTGCAAACGAAAAATACGAAACATTCTTAAAAATTATTTCAACTGTAATTATACGAAATACTCCAAAGAAATCTAATTCAAAATTGTTAAATTATAATAACCCAGTTACATGGTGGGATCAGGAATGCAATCAAATTAAAAAAATGCGTAAAGATGCTTTTAAAAAGTGGAGTATATCATGTGAAATACAGGATGGCATATATTACCGAAAAATTAAAGCACTTGCTCAAAAAACATTCAAACTTAAGAAAAAGCAGAATTTTCGCACATTTGCCGAAACAATAAATTTCACCACAAACTTAAGCTATACTTGGAATAAATGTAAAATTTTAAAGAACAGGTGGGTGAATGTTTCTCCCAATATCACTAGTAACAATAATCCTATTGAAAAATTGACAAAAGCCTTGGACAAACTTAGCCCACCCTTTGTTTCCACTGATCCCGAATACTTACCAAAATGCGAAGAAAACGAATTCTTCGATACGCCGTTCAACTATACAGAGTTCAATTGTGCATTAGAAAGTAAAAACTCTAAATCTTCTCCCGGTATCGATGGCTTTGATTATAAAATTTAAAAAACTTAATGCCAAAATATAAATTGTTATTACTAGATATTTTAATGAAATGTACAAAACTAAACCTATCCTACAACTGGTCAAAATCTTATATTCATTTCATCAAAAAAGCAGATAAAGAAAATTATCGACCTATTGCTCTCACCTCTTGTTTGAGCAAACTGTTTGAAACACTCATAAAAAATCGGCTTCAATACTGGTGTGAGACTAATCAAATACTTCCAATTTCACAAACAGGCTTCAGAAAAGGGCAGTCTTGTAACGACAACTTAAATAATTTATCCTTGTATATACAAAAAGGTTTCAAAAATCGTAAGGACACCATTGCAGTATTTTTAGACGTACAGGGAGCTTTCGATAATGTGGACATAAACATATTATTGGATAAATTGGCCAAAATTAAATGCACAAAAAATCTTGTATCATTTGTAAAATTCTTAACTAGATGCAGAGAAATATACACTAGCTTCACTGAAGGAGAACCAAGATTAGTATATAAAGGCGTCCCACAAGGCGGAGTACTCAGTCCCCTACTGTACATTATCTATGTAAAAGAAATCATACATAACATACCAAAAAGTGTTCAAATCTCTCAATTTGCAGATGACATAAGTCTATATACAAACATTGGCTCCATTCAGACTTGCCTCAAATTAATTGAAAAATCAATAATTACCATTCAGAAAAACCTCAATACTATTGGACTGGATCTCTGCACTCAAAAAACTATTTTCGTTCACTTTAATAAAAAAAAAGTATCTCCGGGAGAAACTGAAATTAAAGTAAACAACTCCACCATTAAATCTGTTGCTTTCACTCGATTCTTAGGAATATTTTTTGACTACAACATGTCTTTCTCAACACATCTCGATTACGTCTTAAGCAGGTGTAATAAGAGCCTCAACATCATAAAATTTTTACGGGGTACTTGGTGGGGCGCAAACCCAGAGACTTTGATAACTTTATACAAAAGCTACATAAGATCGATAATGGAATATGGAATATCAGCATATCTACCAGTGTCAAAAAGAGTATTGAAAAAACTAGAACAGATGCAGATTTCAGCCTTGCGAATCGCAATGGGGCATAGAATGAGTACACCCACGAATTTAATATTAGAAGAATCCAAACTGCCATCCCTTTTTGAACGTGCTAAATTTTTGTGCAGCTCATACATAAGTAGAGCGCTATCGAACAATAGTACAATGTCTAATCAAAACATACACAAACTGATGAAACATAGAGGTACCAATCGGGTTGGCAAAAACACAATAATTGAACAATGCATAGAAGACCTATATGACTCAATTAATAACAAAATCAATATCACAAACAAATATGCCCTATATGACACAAGTTATCAAGCCCTGATTACAAAAATTCCAATCAACACTGAAATAGGCATTACGGCAAAAAATTCTCCCATCCCGAATATTATCATAATCAACATGCCAGAAAAAGACAACTTTGTAAATATATATACTGATGGCAGTAAATCCAACAACTCGAAATCTGTAGGAAGCTCATGCTTCTCAGAGGACTCAAATATCAATGTTTCTGTAAGTTTGATAAAAGATGCATCAATATTCACTGCATAATGTGTTGCCATTCATGAAGCCACCAAAGTAGCCCTATCCCACCCAATTGAAAACTACAGAATTTTTACTGATTCTCTTAGTGCATTAAAATGTATAACAGAAAATAAGCTCAGTATCAAAATCAATCCTCACATTCTGCATATAAAAGAAAATTATTATAGTTATAAGAAGATGACGAATAACTTGGTAAAATAGAATTCTACTGGGTACCGTCTCATTGTAATATACAAGGAAACGAAAAAGCAGCGCAGCTCAAAAAGAACCTGACACCAAAATTAAGATACCCCAAAGCGACCTTCGACAGGAATTCAAACAAAAATCCCATTTTAACTCGAGAGAAAATAATGTAAGCATAGGGAGAATCAAAGGCTCACTTTACTTCCAAAACTTCATAACACAGAGTATCAAACCTTGGTTCTGGAAAAAAAATCTGCCTAGAAAACTAGTAGTTAGCATCAATCGCTGTAGAAGTAACCACTACAACTTAGCTGCGTCATTAGCACGTATAGGCATAATCGAGAACTCATCATGCTCTTGCGGTTATGAAAATCAGGACCTAGATCATATACTTTGGCAATGCCCTTCTTACAAACATACAGAGAAATATCCTGTTTATGAATTTAGCAAAGACTAAACTGTTTCCTCCTTTCAACTCTAACTCTTTCTTATCAGAACTGAAATATAGTCAAATAAAACATATTTTTAAATATTTACAAGACTGTAAATTGAATGTGTAAAATGGCATAGTCAAATCCCTGTAAAGTAATTAAGAAAATTAACTGTGTGAAATTAAGTCTGTAATTTATTTTTGTATCTATTGTACAGCTGTATAGTCCCGTTTGGGGACTTTAGTAGGCTTAAATAAATAAAAAAAAAAAAAAAAAGAATAGACAAAGACTACTTTATCTTGCTAAAATTTTTTTCGAATGTGGTTATTTATTACGTGCTATTCAGTCTAATATCAACATTCAAAATTGTTATCATTAGATGGCAAGGGAAACCACAGAAACCTTTACCTACGTAATGTTCGAAAATAAAAATAATAGGGTACTATTTATCTAACAACAAAGAAATTAGTCGCAGGAAAATATTAAAAAAGTAGAGCATAATTATCGGTATAGAACTTTAATATGGAAGCAGCCGTTGAAACGTGTTTCGGACTCTTTGGTCCTCATCAGAACGGCGTAGCAAAGCATTGGATTGAAAATTTGGAGATGAAAATAGTACAATAAATAAAAACCTCTGCTATGGAAGACAATCACACCTTTGTGGACTATTGTTTGAACTCTCCGGTTTGGGAGATTTGGTCAAACTCTGTCACGGAGGCGATTAATGTCATCCGCGAGATCTCAGAACGAGTAAATAAACAATAATAAAGAAATTAGTCGCGGGAAAATATTAAATAAGTAGAGCAAAATTATCGGTATAGCCCGTTTATATGGAAGTAGCCGTTTTTAATGAAACTTTTATTTAGAATTACAAATCTTTTAAAAAAGGTACTCACAATCTAGAACAATGTTTGAAACTCTCAGCTTAAGTTTGGGATCATTGCCATATTTTCAGCTTGCAATATTTAATTATTTATTCGAATTGTTGTTGCCTGTGATCTATTTTCAATCTCTTGATAATTATTAGCAATAACAGGCTGGTTGAATCTTAAAAAACTCAATTTTATTAAAAAGTTGACGTTTCACTACGACATTCGCAGTTTTTCAAAACTTTTGAAAAAATTGAAATTACTATGACATTTATTGATTTGAGAAAATTTGAATAGACAAAGACTACTTTATCTTGCTAAAATTTTTTTCGAATGTGGTTATTTATTACGTGCTATTCAGTCTAATATTGATATTCAAAATTGTAATCATTAGATGGCAAGGGAAACCACAGAAACCTTTACCTACGTAATGTTCGAAAATAAAAATAATAGGGTACTATTTATCTAACAACAAAGAAATTAGTCGCAGGAAAATATTAAAAAAGTAGAGCAGAATTATCGGTATAGAACGTTAATATGGAAGCAGCCGTTGACACGTGTTTCGCACTCTTTGGTCCTCATCAGAACGGCGTAGCAAAGCATTGGATTGAAAATTTGGAGATGAAAATAGTACAACAAATAAAAACCTCTGCTACGGAAGACAGTTTGTTGTACTATTTTCATCTCCAAATTTTCAATCCAATGCTTTGCTACGCCGTTCTGATGAGGACCAAAGAGTCCGAAACACGTGTCAATGGCTGCTTCCATATTAACGTTCTATACCGATAATTCTGCTCTACTTTTTTAATATTTTCCTGCGACTAATTTCTAAATATTATTTATTCGAATTGTTGTTGCCTGTGATCTATTTTTAATCTCTTGATAATTATTAGCAATAACAGGCTGGTTGAATCTTAAAAAACTCAATTTTCTTAAAAAGTTGACGTTTCACTACGACATTCGTAGTTTTTCAAAACTTTTGAAAAAATTGAAATTACTATGACATTTATTGATTTGAAAAAATATGAATAGACAAAGACTACTTTATCTTGCTAAAATTTATATATATATATATATATATATATATATATATATATATATATATATATATATATATATATATATATATGAATTTAATAATGAAACTTACGGAGCTAGCAAGATATCTTGCTAGCTCCGTAAACCTTGAATGGCATAATTTGTTTCTCGTATGTGAGAAAAAAATTTTAAATTTGTTTCGTCTTTTCGTCCTCATCAATGTTGACTGAATTACAATTTTTGGATTCTTTGTATTTTAGACTATCTCTCATTAGTGTAAAAATTATATTGTACCTGAAGATGTTGTTCTGAAACAACGAAACCGGTTGTACGTTAATTAATATAATTTTGGGAATTTGAAGACAAAATAGTTTCATTATTGAATTCATCTTACTACCCAAATATGGACAATCTACAATCATATATATATATATATATATATATATATTTATATATTTATATATATATATATATATATATATATATATATATATATATGTGTGTGTGTGTGTATATATGTGTATATATTTGTAGATATAATATATCTAATTATTATATGAATATATAAAATATATATATATATATATATATTTATGTAAATATATATATATATATATATATATATATATATTTACATAATATATATATATAATATATATATATATATATATATATATATATATATAATTATATATATATATATATATATATATATATATATATATATATATATATATATATATATATATATCTATAGTGAGCTTCAAAAGTATGGAATAATGGATTTATTTTATCCCCTTTCAAGAATATCAAAAAATGTTTCGATAGAAGTAGTTTCCAATAATTCTTATTTTTCTACCATTTCACGTTACCAAGCAGTGATGTCATCGATATTTTTCTTAAAAGTCAAGCCCTTATTTTCTCTTGACATGGATGAATCATAAAACTTTGATTTTAGTAATGCACCTGTAACGCCATTGTAGTCAATAGTTTTGGAAATATTAATTTTTTCAATTTGAAAAACACCCAATAAACATAATTTTTATTGCAAAAACGATTCTTGAAAGGCCATAACTTACAAAAAATATCAAAGTAAGTATTTTAATTGATGGCCATTCACTTCTTGACAGTACGGCAATCGAGCTTAAAACTCAGAATAAACATTTTGGTAAGTTTCAGGTTGTATTGCTCGTATATCATTCGGAATCCTTTGTTTCAACACCTCGATGTTGTTTGGCCTTTTGAGGTAAATTTTGCATTTTATATACCTCATAAGAAAAAGTCTAAGGCAGTCAGATCTGGAGACCGATCTGGAGACCAAGCATTCAATAAAACCTCGCCGACCGATCCATCTGTTCGGGAGCAATGCGTTCAGGTAATCAGGTACATCTAGAAAATAATGGAGTGGAGCTCCATCCTGTTGAATCTGGGTCTTCTTCGTTCAGAAAAGAAAAACAAACGCCGGAATCACATCATCCCATAATAAATCCAAATATTTGGGACTTTTTAGCAATCCTTCAATAAAGACAGTCCTAATATAACCCTGATCATGATTCACTTTTTCAGGAATCTGTGTATATGCCTCCAACATCCAGGTTGGATTATGATCTGTCCAATAGTGACAGTTTTGTCTGTTGACAGGTTCATTTAGATAAGATGTTGCTTCGTTGCTAAATAAAATTCGAGCTGGACACCCCTAATCGGCATTGCAAAGGTCCATAATTTGTTCACAAATCTGAGTTCTGCGGTCAAAATTATCTCCATTCATGTCACTGAATCAATCTTGAATGGATGCCATTTATAGCATTTCAATTTTCTCAAAACCAACATATTGTTATTTGCCGCTATAGTTCTCGAAGACAAGGATTTTCATCCAACTCTAATAAATTGTTCAATTCTACTTCTCCTGGAATAATCGGTCGACCACTTTTTGGATAATTCTTCACGTATCCGAACTCTTTATACTTCCTGATTATTTTACTAACAGCACCCTGAGTTACAGGTTTAGCATTAGGCTATTTTTCTTCGAAATAATCACAGACTTCTTATTGAATACGTGTTCTATCTCTACAACCCCTAATAATCAGAATTTCTATTCTGTCTGATGCCGATAAACGCCGAACCATTTTTAGTTTAGTTTTTGACAGTAGGTGAATAAATATTAACAAACAAATTCGAATTAAATTCAGATTACCAATTCCAACGATTTACAATATGTACACACAAAACATCGAGATGGTCTGAAATCATTCTCCAGTATCAATACCATTTTCGTCTCTGTAATAAAAAAAAGTGTTAATTTGATATAGAAAAATAAAAATGTTTTTCGAATTAAAAAAATTTATATCTTGAAAATTATTGACTCAAATGGCATTACATGTGAATTACTGAATTCAAAATTTTATGATACATCCACGTCAAAAAAAAAGGCTTGCAATTCAAAAAAAAAGTAGCGGAAAATGTTCCTTAAAAAATAAATTACTTCGACTCAAACCATTTTTCGATATTTCTGGAAGTGGAGAAAATAAATCCGTTATTCCATACTTTTGACGTTCTGTATATGTATAGATATATATATATATATATATATATATATATATATATATATATATATATATATATATATATATATATATAGTAATATATATATATATATATATATATATATATATATATATATATATATATATATATATATATATATATATATATATATATATATGTATATATATATATATATAATATATATATATATATATATATATATAAATATATATATATATATATATATATATATGTATATATATAGTATATATATATATATATAATATATATATATATATATATATATATATATATATATATATATATATATATATATATATATATATATATATATATATATATATATATATATATATATATATATATATATATATATATATATATATATATATAATAGCCTCTACGAATTTTTTTCCAGTATTTAACTTTTCATTTTTAAAGAGAAGATAGTTAATAATAATAAAGTTTATGTTCTTCTGAATTATTTCACTAATTACGACTTACCTATACAATGACAGTAATATCAATTTCGCAGAAATAATTTTAATGACAAGACAGAACTATAAACAAGTTTCAATTGTATCACATGCAGAACCCCTGATTCCTTGTTATTATTATTAAGTGCCTTTTTCAAGTCAATAGCCTGAATCTAACCTTTTTACTTCATTTCAAGGAAACTGTTTTCAATGTTTAGGTAATATCCATTTGTGTAAAATGTATTGCCAAAAAGTGGCAACCTGGTACTTCTCAAGTCAATAAATCAGTTGAATATTAAATATTGAAAATTGTTTTCTTGAGATAAATTGAAAACTTTCGGAAATTTTCGGAATAGGCAATTATATTTTTCTCATTTATGAATTTCAATATTACCTACATGAAGATCAATCCAAAATTGATATGCTGTATTAATATCAATTATTATTATTTTAAATGAATTCAAATTTGGCATTGTTTCAATCACCATTTACAAAATTTTGACTATGTTAAGGTTATTATTATGAATAAGTGAAGTTTTATTCTTTCGAAACCAATCATTGATAAATTTATATATTTCCTTGTTTTGCCTTGATCTTTCAAGATCATTCAATAACTGACCTATGCATAATTCGTCGGATATAACCAAATCCATTTCAATATACAAGATCATTGGGAAATATAGTGATTGACGTGCTATTTATCTGGTAGGTATTTTTAGTCGCCGAAAATAGAAGACTATTGATGCGTATCGGAATTCACGAACAGTCCAGTGCGGGAGTAAATTTGCAACCGATTTAGACCTACTAGACCTCGATTTTCAAATTTTTTTTATATTTTCTCCGAAAATAATAGACTTTAAATATTTTAGTAGTATTTTTCCCGAAAATAATAGACTCCTCCAGAGTATCGAAAGTCAACAGTGAGGTACATCTTGAATTTTTCACAGTAATGTTGGTTTTTTTGTGCCAAATATAAGCTTATTATATAATATAAACGATATATAAATGCAAAGCCCATATACAGTTGGAATATTATATCTCCTGAGATACCACGGCAGGACTGTCTCTAACCGAGTGTGACTGAAGTTCTCGTAGTACATATATACCTATATACCGGGTGTCCACGGAAGGTGGCTCGCCCCTATAACTTTTTTGTTTTCGGAGATAATGAAATGAAATTTACAGGATCTGTTTAATGCATAACCCTGCGTTTTTTGACAAGTAACTCAACTTCATGCAACTTCCGGTTTCACCGGAAGTGACATAAACTTTCGATTTTTAAATGGGACACCTGGTATATTTTCAGTTTTTTTGTCTCCATATGACATTTAGAATACAACCATGTATCATTTGCTACTTTTTGTAACCGTTGTTCAATTTTTTTTTCGGAATAAGTTTTTATTTTAGAGGGCTATAGATGCGTTCAAATAATTTCAGTCCTGAAATGGCCCTGTTTGCCATCCAGGGACGTAGATTTGTGGGCGTGGATTTGTTTCAGTTGTGTTAGTCATAGGCTACTCGATGATTTCAAATGTTATTTTAATCTCAATAAGATTCTTCATTTAAAGAAAGTTCTAAGGTAATGGGATTTCAGGTTTTTATCGAAAGTTTTCTTTCAACCTAATACCTAGAGTGGGGTATCAAATTAATCGTAATAAAATTATCTTTTTTTTTAACCCGACGAGCCACCATGATGCCATTTGAAAAAAAATAATAATAAAAGTTTTAAAATTAAACTTCACATAGCTGGAACACTTTGATCGAAAACAGTGAAGTTGTATTTGAACATACATTCTAGGACCGAAATTAGTTATTTGAACGCATCCATAGCCCTCTAGAATGAAAATTTATTTCGAAAAAAAAATAAAAAAAAGGTTACAAAAAGTAACAAATGATACACGGTTGTATTCTAAATGTCATATGAAGACATAAAAAATGAAAATATACCCGGTGTCTCATTTGAAAATCGAAAGTTTATGTCACTTCCGGTGAAACCGGAAGTTGCATGAAGTCGAGTTACTCGTCAAAAAATGCAATTTTATGCATCAAACAGATCCTCTAAATTTTATTTCATTATCTCTGAAAACAAAAAAGTTATAGGGGCGAGTCACCTTCCGTGGACCCCCGGTATATATATATATATATATATATATATACAGGGTGCCCCACCGGGAAATAACGCGATCTGTATATGGAAAACTACGCATAGAAAAATTTGGAGAATTTGACAATATACTAATTTCGATAGGGAAACCCTGTATATTAATACGTTTTTGGATTCTACGCAAGAGTCTAGGCAGATTTTATGTATTATGTCCTATACCTAGTCTAAGCGTTTTTGACACATTTAGGTTTTTATGTCAGAAATGACGATTGCAAGCCCTAATATAATTATCAATTGTTCCTAAAAGAAAGCCCTTTTCACTCACTTTGGGTTAAATTCCTTGTTGAAAAGGACCTACTTTAATAGATTTTGTATAATATTTGGATAACTAGTCATAGTTCAAAAAATAAAATCTAAAATGAGATTGAGAAAACTGTCAAAAATCAATGTTTTCAAATGGAAACCTCCAATTTTTCTTATTTTGTAGTATTTGGCATCAAAAATCAAGGTAACTTTGTATGAGGTTATCTACACCTGAAATTTTTAGTTTTCGAAATATTGCCAATTTAATATTTTTATATGACGATTATGAATGCCACGACCAAGTTATTCTCAGTTGGCTCTGACGCAGGCATCATGAAACAAACAAACTCTCAATAAATTTTTGAGCTGTCATTGTAACACATAATTTGAAAAAAAGTGTTGCCTTCCGATATCCGCAAAAACAAAAGCCATCGAGAAAGTCTGTAAAGCAAATTATAGAAAATTTCAAGAACTTTGGATCCGTCAAGACAGTAGTGCAAAGACATGAACCTCTCCTATTAGATGAGAATATTGAAATCGCCATCTTGGGATATTTCGCCGCATATCCAACATTTTCCGTATGACAAGCTGCATTACACTCAGGGTTATCCAAGTCAGTCCAGTTCATGGAATATTACGCAAACACAAATTTAATCAATACTTATTTTCCAAAGTCCAACATCTAAAAGAAACTGATTTTCCAAGACGAATGGCATTCTGTGAATTTATCTTAACTTGGACGCAAGGAAACCCTTGATGAAGCTAAATTTACCAAAAATGGTGCCTTTAATCGACACAATTCTCAATTACTGGAGTGACTCAAATTTACATGTGTTTCGAGAACAAAATTTTCAACTTGGATCTTTAACGTTTATTGTGCAATCAGAAATAATGGCGTCGTGGCACTTCGTTTTACCAAGGAAATTTGAATGGTTGAACGTTTCTGATTCATCTTAGATATAAAATGTGCTTATTATCTTATAGGTCAAGGTTACCTGAACATTTTACATAATTTGAAAACAGACTATTCAGATAATTTTCCGCTCGCTGTTTACAGATACTTACTAGTTTTATCAACATGATGGTGCATCTCCACACGGTGGCTACCTCATCGATAATTTTTCACTAAATGTTTTTAATGATCGATGGATAGCAAACAATGGTCCTTTTCTTTGGGCACCGCGCTCCCCAGATCTTGCAGTGCTCGATTTTCCTGTTTGGGGTGTGATTAAAGATCGAGTGTATAATACTCGTACTCCCATAACAACTATAGACTGCAGCGGGTAAGGAATGAGTTCAGAAATTTAAGGCTGGAGTCTATAAGAAGAGCGAGCCATGAACAAGTGTTACTCAGATGTGAAAAATGTCTGAAAGTTCAAGGACGTCAGTTTGAACATTTACTGAAAAAATTAATTTGTTTGATAGTGTCTTAGGGCCAGTTTCACAATATGCAGCAACTAAGAAGTCTTGATCAATAATCATTGTTTTTATTGTTCGACTGGACTTTCCTCAGTCCAAAGTTCTTGAAATTTTGTATGAGTTGCTTCACAACCTTTCTTAATGGCTTTTGTTTTTGCGGATATCGGATGGCAAATTTTTCACAGTTTCTGGATAACGCTTTATCACATTGTCCATAAATAGTAAATAAGTTTAAATAATCTTCGTACGTATAGCGCACCGGCATGATTATTAATAATTTTCATATCATGTGTGACAGCGACAGCTCAAAAATTTATTTAGAGTTTGATTGCTTCATGATGCCAACGTCAGAGCTAACTAAGAGTAACTTGGTCGTGGCATAATCGTCATATAAAAATATTAAATTGGCAATATTTCGAAAACTACAAATTTTAGGTATTGATAACCTTATACAAAGTTACCTTAATTTTTGATGCTAAATACTACAAAATAAAAAAAATTGGAGGTTTCTATTTGAAAAAATTGATTTTTGACAGTTTTCTCAATCTCATTTTAGATTTCATTCTTTGAACACCCTGTATGACTAGTTATCCAAAAATTATACAAAATCTTTTAATGTAGGTCCTTTTCAACAAGGAATTCAACCCAACGTAAGTGAAAAGCGCATCCTAATAGGAACAATTGACAATTAATTATATAAGGGCTTGCAATCGTCATTTTTGACATAAAAACCTAAATATGTCAAAAACGCTTAGACTTCTGCCTACTAGACTCTTGCGTAGAATCCAAAAACGTATTAATATACAGGGTGTCCCATTATATACATATATATATATATATATATAATCTCGAACTAGGACATTTATTTGAAACTAATCAAACAAACCTCCTAGCGGAGCTGGTTATACGAGTTCACGAAACATCGAAATGCCTCCATATACCTTGGACGGTGTATGTTAGAAACATTAAGTTGTTTATCACAATCAATGGAAATGATAGACAGTCTGTTTCGCCCTTATTTGGGGCTCATCAGTATCATCCATCCATCGGAAGTGATAACCAACCAAATATTTCTAACGGCGTTATATTTTCCTTCCTGTGACTATATGGCATATAAATATGACACAGCGCCACCAGTCGGAAACAAATGAACCACATCTTACAGATAGAAGAAAACATTTCGGCAACGTGAACTCGTACGTCCTGACACCCGAAGGTGGTTACTATATTCGCTTAGCAAGAGTTAAGTTGCCACATCAAATCGATGTAATGCAACAATTACACACCGCCATCGAATTGATGTGGCAACTTTACTCTTGCTTAGCGAATATAGTAACCACCTTCGGGTGTCAGGACGTACGAGTTCACGTTGCCGAAATGTTTTCTTCTATCTGTAAGATGTGATTCATTTGTTTCCGACTGGTGGCGCTGTGTCATATTTATATGCCATATAGTCACTGGAAGGAAAATATAACGCCGTTAGAAATATTTGGTTGGTTATCACTTTCGATGGATGGATGATACTGATGAGCCCCAAATAAGGGCGAAACAGACTGTCTATCATTTCCATTGATTGTGATAAACAACTTAATGTTTCTAACATACACCGTCCAAGGTATATGGAGGCATTTCGATGTTTCGTGAACTAACTCGTATAACCAGCTCCGCTAGGAGGTTTGTTTGATTAGTTTCAAATAAATGTCCTAGTACTTGATTTTATTCCCACGAACGTGTTTCGATAACACAAAGAATTCTGCTTTCTATATATATATATATATATATATATATATATATATATATATATATATATATATATATATACATATATATATATATATATATATATATATATATATATAATATTATATATATATATATATATATATATATAATATATATATATATATATATATATATATATATATATATATATTATATATACCATCCCATACTTGGCTACGCCATTCTGATGAAGATCATAGAGTCCGAAACACGTGTCAACGTCTGCTTCGATATACGCGGGCTATACCGATAATTTTATTTACTATTTCCTCGCGATAATTTTTTTTTGTAGTTCATTGCCATGGTCCGGGATCTCGCGGATGGCTCAACATTGAATTATGTATTTGATTTATCTCCACAAAATCACTAATTTTGTGGAATAAAAATCTATCAACTATTGAACAAGCATACATTACAGAATATCATTTGATAAAATGATGTTTTTACAGGAATTAATGAAAAACTTATGAGGGTAAAGGCGGGATTTTGGGTAATTTGAGAAAGAAAATTATGTCTCCTTAACCCAGAGTCTTAGGACCCAGTGTGCATTGGTGGAAAGGTAGCAAATGAAGGAACCTAACAATATTCCAAAAACTTTTGGTGGTGTTCATGTGCCGAACATTCTCTCTCTCTCTCTCTCTATATATATATATATATATATATATATATATATATATATATATATATATATATATATATATATATATATATATATATATTATGCACAAATTTCTTCTTGTAAATCTTAAAACTTACATAGATAAAAAATAAAAATAAACTTTCTTGTGTCGACAATTTGATAATGAAAGCATTAATGTATTCAAACAACTAAATTTCGTAAAATTGCAGTTGGTTCTCGTAAAAATTATTCATCTCACTACAAGAAAAATTGCAAGACTTAAAATCCGCTGGATCAATGATAAAGTATTAAGAGATAAACAAATGGCATTGCCAATTTATTTTTTTGTAGTATAGATGTATCTATGAATTTTTGGAATGTTGATGCAACTAGATCAATACGTAAATTACAGCGATAATTGCATTGTAGAAAGCGAAAGAGCCCTGCGATAATTGCATTGTAGACAGATAATTGCATAGTAGCATTGTTCATATTACGGTTATTGACGACAAGCTGAGAATTTATGAATTACTGACGTCAGTTTTTCAAGTTGAAAGTTTATTCGGGAAATATTCTCCCAAATTACACTCGTGCATCAAAATAACCGCATAATTTCGCATTCCAGCGTGTTGTCTTTAAAATCATTTTCATTTTTTGGAAAAATGAACATAAACTCATGCAGTTCTTTGACCACACGCTGTCATACAAAATTATCGGTAATTTTGATGCACTTGTGCAATTACTCACGAATATTTCCCCATGCGATAATTGCATCGTACGTATCTATGGTAATTCCCTTTTTAAAACCATGTTCCTGTTCGGGAATTATTCCCCAAAATTACACTCGTGCATAAAAATAATCGGATAGCACCGAAGCAGACGGATGCGCCTTTTCGACTACGCAAATTTCTAGAGTACGAGCAGAGCCTTCTAGTGTTCTTTTCAGAAAATGTCGAAGGAAGAAGAACGAGTGAATCTGTAAATTGAACGTTTCCTCTGAGATTCTGAAAACATTCAATAGTATTTGTCTCTGACATCTGAAGAGCAGATGGATAGAAGACCGCCCTCTTCAAAGAGTCCCAGTGAACCTGAAGAGACCGAGATGCCATGCATATCTTCTACCGGAACGAAAATGAAAAGGAAGCAGAAAAAGCCATCGACTGTCACTCCTTCCATAACCGAGGTTCAGAACCAGTTTCAGGCCCTCTAAAACATGAAAACCATTGAAGACGACTAACCAGCCACCCCCAACCCTCAATAAAGATCAAAAAAAGCTACCGCCGATAATCATCAGGGACAATGTAATTTGGACCAGATTATCGACAAACATGTCCTATGGCGGAATTCGCTTCGAATAGGAGTATCAGAGACGGGATCGGTGTCAATCCTGTCTCAAATCAAGACTTCCGGAGTCTAATAAACCTGTTAGGCTCAAAAAATTTTCCCTATCATACATTCTCTTCACCGAAAGAAAAACCATTGAAAGTGGTCGTATGGAACACAAATATGTAAAATCTGTAAACTATCCAGTATCCTAGATCATGAGGTTGCTGACTAACTTCAAAAGACCGATGCCGCTACTGACTTCGGAAAGAACCATGCACCCGACAGGTGCGTAAAAAAGTGTGAGCACATAACAGTGCCCAGGCGCAAAACCAAGGAATGAACCCGCCAAGATATAAACTGAAGTGGCCCTCAACTGGCCAACTATAGATGTTGTACTGCTTTTCCACAGCTAAAGGAAGAGCACCAATGAACCACACAGACCCATCATAAAACGGCGAAGCTAATTCCTGACCTGAGCTACGGGAAAGCCACGCCGTCAAAAACATCAACGATGCAATATCTACAATTTTTGCTTGATTTTAAACAAAAGAAAACCACCCACGCATTATAATAAATCCCCCATCAATTTCCAATAGGCCAATACCATGAGGTTATATATTCTAAATCACCTGCGATAGGGGATGTAGATAAAAGTAGGTATGTAAAATATACTACATTACCAGAATTTATGATGAAATAACACCCTCTAGAATAAGGAAAATTATAATTCTTCAAATGAGTAAAGTTGAGATATTTTTTGTATATCTCTATTTCATGAATAAAGAACTATTGGGCTAGCATATGAATGATCAGGTAATTCGAAATCATTTTCTGTAGTAATATGACATATTTCATAATATAGTTATTTTCGTAATCCCATACTGTTATTTTGATTTAACGGTATTCAGATGACAATTGAAAAGTCAGTGTTAACGGTCGCCGGCCGTTATAATTTCATAACGGCCGGCGGCCGTTAAGAAATCACTTGTTCAGATATTTATTTCAAAACATCATTCTGCTTACAATAACAACATTGAAATCTTGGTCCACGGCGAGTTGGGAGAATAAACCTCTGATTTTCATTTCGCATAGGCTAATAATACATCTTCATTAACCACCTTTACAATCTTGCTTTTACGCCACATTTCAAAATTTGATATCGCTCGGCAGTTAATCAACACTCGCTGCACTGCACATGATTCTTCCAATATTTCTGAAGGAATTTGATTCTGTTCCTCAATTTCATCAATTTTATCCATGGTCGTCGTTAAAGCGAACTTGAGAACACAAAAAACTGACGTTCTTTATAAAACTGTCAAACTGTTCCATGACAACAGAGTTCACGACGTTGGGATTTTTCTTTAGAATTTCGAGGTACGGGGTTTTTTCTTTCTTCGGAATCAAAATGTAATCTTTCAACGGGATTACGAAAAATTTTTAACGACACACGGCCGATACGCAAATAACGGATTCGGTTAGTTATAATCCTCGGCTGCGCCTCGGATTACAATATCCAACCTCATCCGTTATTTGCTACATATCGGCCTTGTTACGTTAATAACTATAACGTAACAGGGCCGATATGTAGCAAATAACGGATGAGGTTGGATATTGTAATCCGAGGCGCAGCCGAGGATTATAACTAACCAAATCCGTTATTTGCGTATCGGCCGTGTGTCGTTAAACATTTTTCGTGAAATTATAACGGCCGGCGGCCGTTAACACTGACTTTTCAATTGTCATCTGAATACCGTTAAATCAAAATAACAGTATGGGATTACGAAAAGGTATTTTATTAATTTTGGAGTGATTCTTTCCTACATTCCGTATGCACTACTAGCTTTGTAACGTTTATAATTGACCTAAACGAAATTTTAATTTTTCAGGAAACAATAATTAATGCATAAAATTAATCTCTTTCATAAACAACAATATGGAAAATAGAATGCAAATAAATAATAATGAGGATATTCATTTTTCCAAATTGGGAAAAATGAAAATTAATGATAATAAAATAACAGAAAATATTATAGAAAAAAATAAAAATAATTTAATTACTATAAAGAACAAGAACTTCGACACAAATTTCCAAAATAATGCTGATAAACATACCCATGAAGAATACCAATATCTTAATATCATAAAAGATATTTTCCACCGGGGTATAAGACGTGATGACAGAACAGGTGTTGGAACTATTTCGATTTTTGGAGCACAAATGAGATTCAATCTTAGAGATTCATTTCCTCTTTTAACTACAAAGCGTGTATTTTGGAGAGCAGTGGTGGAAGAACTATTGTGGTTCATACGAGGAAGTACAAATTCCAAGGAATTGAGTGATAAAAATAGTAAGTAAAGTTTCGAAACCTATTGATAGGCACTCTCTTTAAAACAAAACAAAAATATTTTTGAAATTATTCTTCATAACTGATAGAGTATATTCTTGAAAAACAGTTTGGCCGTACTAATACCTACGCATATCTATGTACATCCCAAATCAAAAAACCTGCCAAATTGTCAATTGCTACTGTTAGTGGACGAACATCTCATTGATATCATCAGTAAAATTTGATAATTACTTTATAAGTTAGAAAATATTTTGATTTATTTTTCGGCTTCATTCTGTGTGAGATATTGGACAGAATATTCAAAATAAATGCTCCTGAATGCAAGTCTCAGCTCTTCTTCATAAAAATTATGGTTGAGTTAATGTACAGAAGTATTTATCTATCATATTTTCATTAGAATTTTCTTTGTGGAAACAGTATTACAATCACATTTCTATACACAATGGAAATCATATCATTTTTATTGGACGAATGAGCTACTATGTGTGAATAATTTAAGAATATATTTCAAAATCAGAATCTATTTTTCAAGATTCATAACTTCTAACTCGAAACTTTTTATTATTTATGTAAACAATATAGGGTCCTGCTTTCGAAATACCAGATTTCTGCTCTATGCCGACGACCTTAAATTTTTCAGAAGAATTCGAAGCATAAGAGACTGTGAAATGATTCAGGAAGATTTAAAAAGATTATATGACTACTGTAATAATAATTATCTATTTTTAAATTTTGAAAAATGTTTTAAAATTTCATTTACTCGAAATGTCAATATATTTCAATTTCAATATTCGCTTAACCTCCAGCAGCTTACGGAGGTAGATAATATTGTAGATTTAGGGGTTACCTTTGACACTAAACTCCTGTTTAAACAGCACATTGAAAAAGTTATAAGTAGCTCAAACAAAATGCTTGGGTTTATATTGCGCAAGGGTAAACTCTTTCGATATAAAAAACTTTTTTAACTTTGTACTATTCTTTTGTGTTTAGTAGATTAAACTTTGGATCTTTAATTTGGAACCCCATGTACGCTTGCTATATTAGCAGACTTGAAAGTGTCCAAAATAAATTTTAAGATTTCTTGGTTTTAGATACGATGTCAATATTTCAAATCATGACTATATCGAAGCTCGCAAAATTTTTAAAACTAATAAGTTTGGCAGATCGAAGAAAAATAACAGATTTCATTTTTTTACAAAAAATAATTTAATAATTTTTTGTCAGTGCCTAGCATTCTGCAGAGCATTTCGTTTACTGTTCCAGATCCGCGGTTGCGATTACAAAATTCGTTTTATGCTCCCTTCAGGAGAACTAACAGTGCACAAAATTCCCCGCTTTGTAGGATGTTACAAACTGGAAATGCTTTTGGTTTGGAGGTTGACATATTTTCTACTTCAGGACCGTTAACTAAAAAAACCCTAAAACGTAAATTTTTGGAATAGGGATTTATCTTATCTTATCTTTTGTAAAATTGTATAAAATTGTATTTAAAAAAAAAAAAAAAAAAAATTATAAATTTTAAATTCTAAGTCAATTACATATAGTATTTATCCTTTCAATTGTAATTTAGCGAATACTGTTTTTGGGCAACACAGCCTGTTTGTATTCCTTGTTGTTAAATAAATAAAATAAATTGCTTTCTTTCGTCAATTTTTAATATTTCAATTAAGAATAATATAATAGTTCTTCTTGTTAAAATTTATTCCTTTCAGAAACTTCAATTCTTAGATTTCAAAAAGGATATTTTGTTATTTTGTTATGAGCAAAAAGTAATTTGATGATTCAAAATTAAAAAATAGTCTTCCAAGATGGCTTGTTACGAGTTGTGGAAACTACAAGAATGTTCAATTGTTTCATAACTCTAAGGTTTGAAAATAGAGACATGGTATATAATTTCAACTATAAAACAACAGACCGCTCTTTCGATCTAATTATTTCGCATCACTTCTGTACATTTGAGAAAGAGTGAATTTTCAAAGCTCTTAATATATACTGTAATTTATTTATTTAACCCATCAGTTGTTGAAGATCATCAACATTTTAAATGGTTATGCGTTCATTTAAAAAGAGGTTCTGAATGCACATGTGAATATAAGTTGAATAGATAGTGTGCAGACACCGAAAAATCGTAGAAATCCAGAATTTTCGTAGAATTGTTAGAGAGTAATGATCAAAGCATATGAGTTTTATTTGCATGGAGATTTCTGCATTGCTATCATACAAATCAAAACAGCTTACAGTCTTGAAATAAATTAATTGGTCAAATTTGAAAATCTTCAATTCTTCTTCTTTGAATCATTTAATTTATATATATAGGTATATATATATATATACGAGGTATGGCAATTTGAAACCCGGAATCGGCCGATATCTCCCGAACTAAACACACCAGCCGGCGCGTTCTGGTCTCGTTCGAAAGAGGGGACTCTTCAGTAGTACCAGTTAAATTTTGAACGCGGTATCACGTTTAGTTTGTGTTTCCCGCGTGTTTTTGTAAAGCAAGGTTTTTTCTATACGTCGCGAAAATTAGTGACCTAATTAAGAGGCAACGCGCGGTTATCGAATTTTTGGTTAAAACAAACGAAACCTCCGCGGAAATCTTTCGTAAACTTAAAGACGTGTATGGAGATGATTCTCTGTCGAAAACTGCCGTGTTCGAGTGGGCAAAGCGGTTCAGGGAGGGACGTGTTTCGATAGAGGACGATCCGAGGCGGGCGCAGCCGTCATCTCTCGTACCCCCACCAATGTCGATCGTATCCACACGTTGGTAACATCAGACCGTCGGTTAACACTCCGAGAGTTGTCCTACAAGTTAAACATCAATAAGGAAACCATTAGGCAGATTTTACACGAGGAGCTAGACATGAGAAAGATTTGTGCAAAGATGGTGCCGAAAATGCTCACGTTGGACCAAAAACACCTTCGAATGTCCATCTGCAGTGACCTTTTAGAGAAAATTGAGACAGATGGGAGGGACTGGATGAGTACTGTGGTAACCGGAGATGAATCTTGGATATTCGAGTACGATCCCGACACGCGTAGACAGAGTCAGCAGCGGTCGGAACGCGGGGGGAGCGCCGAAGAAAGCCAGGATGTCCAAATCGAAAATGAAGTCCATGCTCGTAATTTTCTTTGATATCAAAGGCGTAATTCATCGGGAATACGTTCCAGAGGGACAAACAGTGACCGGACTGTACTACCAAGGTGTCCTTGAGCGGCTGAGGGCCCGTATTTTCCGCGTGAGGCCCGAACTCGCGGAGAATGGTTGGCTCTTGCATCATGACAATGCACCTGCACATTCGTCGATACGAATTCGCGAGTTTTTAGCCAAAAAAAGCATCGCAACGTTGCCGCACCCCCCCTACAGCCCCGACCTCGCTCCCTGCGACTTCTTCCTATTCCCAAAGATGAAGCAGTACCTGAAGGGGACACACCACGGCGGTGTACAGGAGGCGAAAGAAGCTGCGACGGTGGCGCTGCACACACTACCTGATGACGCATACCGTGGGTGCTTCGAGGCGTGGGAGCGGGAGGTGGAAGCGGTGCGTGGAACTCCAAGGAGACTACTGTGAAGGATTATGATCGAAATTTCGCCGAAAATAATTTAGCTGCCCCTCGGAGCTCGATTCCGGGTTTCAAATTGCCATACCTCGTATATATATATATATAGATATATATATATATATATATATATATATATATATATATATATATATATATATATATATATA
This sequence comes from Cynegetis impunctata, assembly GCA_030704885.1. Lineage (NCBI taxonomy): Eukaryota > Metazoa > Arthropoda > Insecta > Coleoptera > Coccinellidae > Cynegetis > Cynegetis impunctata. Next base: position 26,302 of record JARQZK010003081.1, on the reverse strand, counting down.
TATATATATATATTATATATATAAAACTACACGCAGGAAAATTTGACAGTATATTAATTACGATAGGGGCAACTCGACTAAAATTTTCAAGACGGTAGCACTTTCGGTTATACCGGAAGTAGATACCAAATTGCTTATTTTAAATGGGATACCCTGTATATTAATACGTTTTTGGATTCTACGCAAGATTCTAGGCAGATTTTCTGTATTATGTCCTATACCTAAGTCTAAGCGTTTTTGACATATTTGGGTTTTTATGTCAAAAATCACGATTGTAAGCCCTAATATAATCATCAATTGTTCCTATAAGGAAGCCGTTATTACTAACTTCAGTTTGGACCCCTTGTTGAGAAAGACCTACTCTAATAGATTTTGTATAATATTTGGATAACTAGTCATACAGGGTGTGTGAAAAATAAAATCTAAAATGAGATTGAGAAAACTGTCCAAAATCAATTTTTTCAAATGGAAACCCCCCATTTTTATTACTTTGTAGTATTTAGCATCAAAAATTAAGGTAACTTTGTATGGTTATCTGTACCTAAAATTTGTAGTTTTCGAAATATTGCCAATTTAATATTTTTATATGACGATTATGCCACGACCCAGTTACTCTTAGTTGGCTCTGACGTTGGCATCATGAAACAATCAAACTAAATAAATTTTTGAGCTGTCACTGTCACACCTCATTTGAAAATTATTAATAATCATGCGGGGGCGCTTAAATTATTCGTACGAAGATTATCTAAACTTATTTATTATTTATGGACAATGTGATTAATTGTTGTCAAGAACATGTAAACAAATTTCCATGCGATATCCTCAATAACATAAGCCATCGAAAAAGGCTGTAAAGCAAATTATAGAAAATTTCTAGAACCTTGGATCCGTCAAGACAGTAGTGCTAAGAAATAAACCTCTCCTCAATGATGAGAATACTGAAATTACTTTTTTGGGATATTTCGCCGCATATCAAACATTGTCCGTAAGACAAGCTGCATTAGAGTCAGGGTTATCCAAGTCAACAGTTCATATAATATCACGCAAACACAAATTTAATCCATACTTATTTTCTAAAGTCCAACATCTAAAAGAAACTGATTTTCCAAGACGAGTGGCATTCTGTGAATTTATCTTGGGCTCAAGGAAACCCTTTTTTTGGACAATATCATTTGGACAGGCGAAAATAAATTTACCAAAAATGGTGCCTTTGAGTGACTCAAATTTACATATGTTTCGAGAACAAAATTTTCAAGAGTCCTAGCACTTTAACGTTTATTGTGCAATTAGAAATAATGGCGTCGTGGCACTACGTTTTCACCAAGAAAATTTAAATGGTAAGTTGAACGTTTCTGATTCATCTTAGATATAAAATGTGTTTATTATCTTATAAGTCAAAGAACATTTTACATAATTTGGAAACAGAGTATTTAGATAATTTGCCGCTCGCTATTTACAGAAACCTGTTTTAGCAACTTGATGGTGCACTTCCACAAGGTGGCTACCTCATCGATAATTTTTTACAAAATATTTTTGATGATCGATAGATAGCAAACAATAGCCCTTTTATTTGGGCACTGCGCTCCCCAGACCTTGCAGTGCTCGATTGGCATCGGAAGAAGAAGTCTTGATAAATAGTCATGGTTTTTATTGTTCAACTGGACTTTCCTCAGTCCAAAGTTCTTGAAATTTTTTATAATTTGCTTTACAGCCTTTCTCGATGGCTTTTGTTTTTGCGGATATCGGATGGCAAATTTTTCACATGTTCTTGATAACGCTTTATCACATTGTCCATAAATAATAAATAAGTTTAAATAATCTTCGTACGTATAATTTAAGCGCCCCGGCATGATTATTAATAATTTTCAAATGATGTGTAACAGTGACAGCTCAAAAATTTATTTAGCTTGATTGTTTCATGATGCCAACGTCAGAGCCAACTAAGAGTAACTTGGTCATGGCATAATCGTCATAGAAAAATATTAAATTGGCAATATTTCGAAAACTAAAAATTTTAGGTACAGATAACCTTTTACTAGGTTGCCTTGATTTTTGATGCTAAATACTACAAAATAATAAAAATGGGGGGTTTCCATTTGAAAAAATTGATTTTGGACAGTTTTCTCAATCTCAGTTTAGATTTTATTTTTTGCACACCCTGTATGACTAGTTATCCGAATTTTATACAAAATCTAATAGAGTAGGTATTTATCAACAAGGGGTCTAAACTAAAATAATAAATAATTATATTAGGGCTTACAATCGTAGTTTTTGACATAAAAACCTAAATATGTCAAAAACGCTTAGACTTAGGTTCCTATACCTAAGTACATAATACATAAAACTGCGTAGAATCCAAAAACGTATTAATATATAGGGTATCCCATTTAAAATAAGCAAGTTGGTATCTACTTCGGGTATAACCGGAAGTGCCACCATCTTGAAAATATTTTAGTCGAGTTGCCCCTATCGATATTAATATACTGTCAAATTTTCAATATTTTTCTATGTGTTGTTTTCCATATACAGATCGCGTTCTTTCCCGGTGGGACACCCTGTATGTATTAATATGGTATATGTATGCATCACTGCAGCTATTTATTTGTAACCCTCGGCATAAGACTACATATATTTGGTGTTTTTGCAAATTCATTATTCATTAGAAATGTAACTTGAAATCAAAACCTTCTGCAAATAACTTGAGAACCGATGTTCAGATTCCTATAAAATATATAGTGTCACAATATTAACGTTTTAATGCCTCGATAATGCCTATATACATAGGAATGAAAATACCAGTTTGACTATCTTGATGAGTCGGTCGTCAAGTGCTCTTTGGACATGTCCATCCCATCTCAGACGCTGGGATTTTATTGATTTGACTATGTCCGACTTTTGGTATAGGTCCTAGAGTTCTGCATTTGTCCTTATGCGATATTATTCCGTGTTTGGATCCTTGACGGGGCCAAATATTCTTCTTAGAATCTTTCTTTCAGCCCGCTTTAGTAGAAGCTCATTGTGTTTCGTAAGGGTCCAGGTCTCACAGCCATAACAGATGATCGGTTTGATTACAGCCTATTACGCCTATTACACCTATTGCCACTGTGTATTCGTGCTTTAATCTCTTCGTTGCTGTCATTGTCTGAGCATATAGTGGCTCCAAGGTACTTCAACTGTCTGACGCATTCGAAGTTATATATATATATCCATCATTAAATTCTGACCGATTCTATCTCTGGTTGGTTATCGGGTAATGCGCGTGTATTTGGTTTCTCCTCGTTGATGTTGAGGCCTATTTTCTCACATTCTCGATTTTCAGGAAGTTTTCCTTGATTCCGACCAGGGCCGGCCTAAGGGGTGTGCGAAGTATGCAGCCGCACACTCAAGCCTTCTGGAGGGGCATTAAATTGACCATTTTTTGTGAAAAAAAAATAAATTTGGAAAATTTTTAGAAACTGATTTAAATATTGGGCCGAAATATTTAAACTATACTGGCCGGCATATCATTGCGAAAACTTGGACACTCCCCTCACACCCCTCGCCCGGGTGTCGTTGCCAGTTTGTGGATTGAAAAATTAATTCACACAACTAAAATCCAAGTTTCCAATGATTTGCCGCCGACTATAAGAGGAATTTTCTCTTAAAACTATCACAATTAAAATTCAATGTAAAACCGAGGATTACCCGGCTTACCCAAGGAGTCTGAAATACAGTAAGTCTGATGCCCTTGACCAAGCACCAAGGTCAGTAGAACAGTCGTCTCGTGGCGGGACGCGGAAAGTGTTGTGACTCATCTATGCCTTCCTACCCCGGCTTTGATTTTCTAGCCAATTGGCGTCTTAAATTAAGATCGTAGCGCCGGGACGGCTAATATCGGTACTAGAGCATAGGCCATTAACGGATTGTTTACATTGTTTGTAATGGTACTTACGTTCATTTCATTTTGAGTTTTCGAACGTTTAGCTTCGTAATTTGTGTTTTTTTGGACTTCGTATTTTCCAGTGGTTCATTGTGTTTCGATTGAGGACAATATTATATCTGTTCAACAGTAGATAACCTACCTACATCAAGTTGAAATTTACACTGAGTTTTTATCATTGAACGTGAAAATCAATAATAAAATAAAGGAGAGGACGAATAAATTAATTGGTTAGAGGAACTATGTATACATCATGAAAAGGCAGTATGATAGAACACCTATTTATTTGAAAAGTAAAAAAACTTTCAAAAGTTTCAAGAGAACATCTCTGACATGTCTACTTTCATTACCAACTGAAGAGGTTTTGAGTATAATGGACAAAACCAAGTACTTACCAGCAAAACTGAAAGAAACAACATGAAATAAAGGAAGAATTAACATGAATACTCTGCTTGAATGATTTGAACGTAATGAGTTATTATATTTTTTGAATTTTCCTGAAGTGTAACAGCTCTCCTAAAAGTACGGTGGACTTCTGAGAGTCTGGTTTTTTATAGAATCTCTGTTTTTCCTGGTTATATAATTGAATATTTTAGTTTTTACCTAGCTATAGAGTCAAGTTTTATTTCATATTCTTGATGTTATGATAAACTGTTATTTTGGTTGTGCAAATAAACATTATTTATTATTATTATTATAATAGTATCTCTGGTTGTTACATGAAAGAACATAAAATTATCTAGAATCTCTGGATGAAGGCCTAGGTTCAGATTCCGACAAAAGTGTAAGATTATTCGTTGGAATAGCATTGAACTTCAGAAACCCTAAGTTTTCGGTTAGCTGAAAATTACACATTATCAGTTGGTATAATTCAATATGGAAAAATCCACAAACTTACTGCTGGGAAAATAATTATTCTCCGTAAACTGTAAAGAACAACTCTCTTATGTTCACAAGAACAATGAAGAGTTAAGCTTTCATTAGTTTATTTGACATAATCGTGGTTATAGTACAAGGAGTACTGAACATATCAAGTCAATCAATAATGAATCAAATTGTCATACATAAATTTAATGTTCTACAAGGCGCAAACGTGCAAAAAAACTGTGTTTTTGGACCTTAAATTTCAAAAAATTCCATACCCCCAGACCCCCCGGCAGGGGCATAAAATTTGAGTCTAGCACACTTTCAATTTTCGCCTTAGGCCGGCCCTGATTCCGACAGTACTTCCTCCTACCGCTTCAATGTCGTCCGCGAAGGCCAGGATCATCTGTGGCCTCTGGTTAGTAAATACTTCCGTGGTGATGTTCGTATTCTTGATAGCCATATCTAGGACTATGTTAAATAGTAGTGGCGACAGTCCATCTCCCTGTCTCGATCCACTCATGACCGAACATTTCTCTGTTATATGGTTTCCTACTTCAACGCGACACCTGGTACTGTTTATGCATAACTTCGTGAGAGTGATGATTTTCTGTGGTATACCCATACTTGCCATGGCTATGTAGACACTGTCGCGTATAAGGGTGCAGTAAGCTTGTCTGAAGATCATGAACAGCTGGTGCACGTCTTTATTGAATTCCCAGTGTTTCTCCAGTATTTGACAGATTGTGAATATCTGGTCCACTGTTGACCTCTATGGTCTGAATCCACATTTGTAGTCGCCAATTTGTTCTTCCGCATACGGTGATATGCGGCTCAATAGCACATTGGAGAGTATCTTATATTCAGCGTTCAGTAGCGATATTCCCCTGCAGTTGATACATTTCATGCGGTCTCCCTTCTTGTGGATGGGGATATTAGTACCTTCATTCCTTTCATCTGGCAAGACTTCCCATTTCTATATGGCTAGTACTAGTTTATGTAGTTCTTTATGGAGTTGTGTTTCTCCTATTTTAGGCACTCTGCTGGTATTGTGTCGCATCCCGGGGTTTTGTTATTTTTGAGTTTGTTGATTGTCAGTATTATTTCTTGGAAGCTTGGCTCCTCTACGTCTATTTCAGCTGTCTGGTATGTTGTAGTCTCTGCAGTTATGCCGTTATCTGCATTGAGAAGGTTGTTGAAATACTCTCTCCATGTTTTAAGTATTTCCGACGTGTCTGTTATTAGTTCGTCCCATTCGGTTTTTAGGAGATTGCTTGTTATGAGTTTATATCCTTTCTTCATCTGCGATATTTCTTGAAGGAATCTCCTACTATTGTTGCTTTTGGTATCCTCCTCTAGCTGCTGTAGTACTTTATTCTATATTATATATATATATATATATATATATATATATATATATATATATGTATATATATATATATATATATAATCTTTTTGATAATTATTAGCAATAACAGGCTGGTTGAATCTTAAAAAAACTCGATTTCAATCAAAAAGTTGACGCCTCACCATGACATTCGCAATTGAAATTTCTTTGTGATATTTATTGATTTTGAAAAAAAATTGAATAAAAACAGGCTGCTTTGTATATATGCTATTCAGTCTAATATTAATATTCAAAATTCTTATCATTAGATCGTAAGGGAAACCAAAGAAACCTTTTACCTACGTAATGTTTGAAAATACTAATAATTAGGTACTATTTATCTAACAACAAAGAAATTAGTTATGGGAAAACATTAAAGAAGTGGAGTAGTAGAATTATCGGAATAGTACGCTTATATGGAAGCAGCCGTTGACACGTGTTTCGGAATCTTTGGCGTCCTCATCAGAACGGCTAGCTAAGTATTGGATTGAAAATTTGGAGATGAAAATAGTTTAATAAATAAAATCCTCTGTTATGGAAGAAAATCACTTATTGTGGTTTATTGTTTGAACTCTCCGGTATGGAGATTTGGTCAAACTTTGCCACGGAGGCGATTAATTCCATCCGAGAGATCTCAGAAAGAGTAAATTTAATATTAAAAAAGAAAATTAGTTTTTGAAAATATTAAACAAGTAAAGCAAAAATTATCGGTATAGTTCGTTTATATGGAAGTAGCCGTTTTTAATGAAATTTTTATAATAAAATCCTCTGTTATGGAAGAAAATCACTTATTTGTGGTTTATTGTTTGAACTCTCCGGTATGGGAGATTTGGTCAAACTTTGCCACGGAGGCGATTAATTCCATCCGAGAGATCTCAGAAAGAGTAAATTAATTATTTATTAAACTATTTTCATCTCCAAATTTTCAATCCAATACTTAGCTACGCCGTTCTGATGAGGACCAAAGAGTCCGAAACACGTGTCAACGGCTGCTTCCATATAAGCGTACTATTCCGATAATTCTACTCCACTTCTTTAATGTTTTCCCATAACTAATTTCTTTGTTGTTAGATAAATAGTACCCTATTATTATTATTTTCAAACATTACGTAGGTAAAGGTTTCTTTGGTTTCCCTTACGATCTAATGATAAGAATTTTGAATATTAATATTAGACTGAATAGCATATACAAAAGCAGCCCTGTTTATTCAATTTTTTCAAATCAATAAATGTCAAAGAAATTTCAATTGCGAATGTCATGGTGAGGCGTCAACTTTTTGATAAAAATCGAGTTTTTTAAGATTCAACCAGCCTGTTATTGCTAATAATTATCAAAAGATTAAAAATAGATCACAGGCAACAACAATTCGAATAAATAAATATATATATATATATATATATATATATATATATATATATATATATATATATATATATATATATATATATATATATATATATATGTATATATATATATACGCATGATCTTTATGAAGGATATTTTGTTTTCAGTTCACATATGGACCGCTAATAGCACTCGGCAATTTTTGGATGATAATGGTCTGCCCCATAGGGAGGAAGGAGATTTGGGTCCCATCTACGGATTTCAGTGGCGCCACTTTGGCGCGAAGTACATCGATATGCACACGAATTACACAAACCAAGGAGAGGACCAACTTCTGAATGTTATTCACAAGATCAAAACTAATCCGAATGATAGAAGAATAATTATGAGCGCGTGGAATCCTACAGATATACAAGAAATGGCATTACCGCCATGCCACTGTTTTTCTCAGTTTTACGTATGTAATGACGAATTATCCTGCCTACTCTATCAAAGAGCTGGAGATATGGGTTTAGGAGTGCCTTTCAATATTGCCAGCTATGCACTATTGACGTGTATGATAGCGCATGTTACAGGTTTAAAGGTGAGTTTTTGAATTAAATTCTTCAGTATACAGACTATGTACTTGTTTCTTTTTTGTATTGAATATATTCGAGAAATTTTATCATTTTGCACTCAGCTTCTGAAGAAGATGAAGTCTCACCAAAACGTGCGTCATGCGTATTTTGTCTGAAAAACTTGTAAATTGTTGCCAACCATTGTTTTAATATTATTGAAATATTCGAAGTGAAGAGTTCCAAATACGAAATATTATAACAAATCACAAATATGAAATGCTATTTTTATATCACATACGGTTGAAGAATCTTATTTGAATGATTCTAAGAATGATTCTAAGATGCAACAGAAGTTTAATTTATGGTAATAAATTCCAAGATGTAATAAAATATTTCTGTCATGTTGACAGAATTACCTAAAATATTTTTATAGTTATTAACGTAACAAGGCCGATATGTAGCGAATAACGGATGAGGTTGGATATTGTGTTATAACTATCCGAATCCGTTATTTGCGTATCGGCCGTGTGTCGTTAAAAATTTTTCGTAATCCCGTTGAAAGATTATATTTTGATTCCGAAGAAAGAAAAAACCCCGTACCTCGCAATTCTAAAGAAAAATCCCAACGTCGTGCACTCTGTTGTCATTGAACAGTTTGACAGTTTTATAAACAACGTCAGTTTTTTGTGTTCTCAAGTTCGCTTTAACGACGACCATGGATGAAATTGATGAAATTGAGAAACAAAATCAAATTCCTTTAGAAATATTGGGAGAATCATGTGCAGTGCAGCGAGTGTTGATTAACTGCCGAAAATAACTGAAGAGCGATATCAAAAAGAATATGAAAATTTTGAAATGTGGCGTAAAAGCAAGAATGTAAAGGTGGTTAATGAAGATGTATTATTAGCCTATGCGAAATGAAAATCAGAGGTTTATTCTCCCAACTCGCTGTGGATCAAGATTTCAATGTTGTTATTGTAAGCAGAACGATGTTTTGAAATAAATATTTGAACAAGTGATTTCTTAACGGCCGCCGGCCGTTATAAAATTATAACGGCCGGCGGCCGTTAACTGACTTTTCAATTGTCATCTGAATACCGTTAAATCAAAATAACAGTATGCTATTACGAAAAATTAATAACGCGCAGGTCGCGTCAGTTTTTTCTATTGTCACACGTCAATGCTTCAAAATGGCTCTCAGATTTAACAAAAAAGTTCTTGAAGAGTTTATTGAAATATATAGGACTCATCCATGTCTTTGGCAAATAAAAATTAAAGAGTACCATGATAGAGACAAAAAAGAAGCCGCTTATAAATTACTAATAGCAAAATTGAGAAATAATTTTTCCAAGCGCTTGAGGAGAAATAATTGCTGATAATTTTAGGTCCTCATAACTTCTGCCTGTTGCAAGAAATCTTAAAGTAACAGTCAATCTTTCGGGAGGAGATATACTATTTCTCATAACTGTATCTTTATCATAGGAGTACCTAACCATTGTAAGTAATTTCAGGTATGATTTTTCGTCCATTCTGAGATAATTTTTGAAAACTAGGTTCGAATTTCAATTCATTCAATAATTTGACGTGACTATAAATTTGCTTTTTCAATAGCCAGAGCTTACACCATTTTTTTCGAACCCCTTTCACTGTTTTTTCATATTTTTTCTTCAAAATAAACGCTAGGCCTATCAATACCAGTGCGTCATCGTCTTCAATCGATGACATCGGGAAAATGAAAACCGCTACGGTATACCGGAACGTGCCCATACACGTACACTGACCTGCACAGGTAACCCATCCAGTCTACCGTAGCGTATATGGCTTCTTTTTTTTTATCGAGGAGAAAACTTCAAAAGCGATACCGGTTGCGAACCCGGCCTATGTGGGATTCAATAGTTGATATATATAAATATATATCAACATTGTCTACCCACTAAAAATACCTCTGTTCTTTCGGTTTCCGGGCATAAGCCTACCAAACCTCCAGTCTCACACTTAGATTAGGACTCTCGTGCTGCGGTCAGCACTAGAACCTGTTCCCTTCCTTGTGTCTATATTTCAAGACCCAAGTGTATATCTCTCTGCGTCGCGTCGTATTAATTTTGAAATCAAGTAAACATACCTGACGACTGCCCGTGGCATTCTCTGTCGACTGGAAGTGTGTTCGCTTCATCCCAGGTTGGTTCGATCTTGAACAATACTCATCACTCCGACCTCGAGATCCAACATCCATTTTCACACTCGTCGTCTGTAACTGCCATTACTCCGACATCGAGATCCAATATCCATCTTCACTCTCGTCGTCTGCAACGAGCATCATTCGTCTTCGAACCTGACGATCTGCTTCCATCCCACCGTGCCGTCCTCTGTTGGGCGCTGCGCCTTACTAGCGGTCCTAGTTACTTCGTGTCTAATGGACTAACATCACTGTCCATCGATGTCCTTTTCACTCTCGTCGTCTTCAGTCTTCAGTCGCTTGCCGTCGAATTCACCGTTTTCCCAGGGCGATGCTGCTTCCTCGGTGGTCTGGTCTCGAATGTGCGTATATGGCGGGCATTAGACGACAAACCAAATTAAAATGTATAAAATGATTTATTACCCATATAAAAAAATCGTATCGTGGTTAAAGAAAAAAATTGAAACCGACGAAGGAACGTATCTCAACATCAACTCAATCCACTTAACAAATTTCAACCCTATTAAGAAAAACCTTCGCGAAGTGCATCAAGTACTGAAAAGCGAAACAGGTCGAGATGAAATTCGAATGAAAAAGTCACCACGAAATGTAGCGCGGTTCAGAAAAAAAGTTGTAACCCACAAAGGATCTTAGGTCAACATAAACTAATTGTACCTACCTACGTACCAAACTTCAACCATTTAACTCATTCTGCAGAAGCTGTGGAGTTTGTCAATTTTTCAAAAACCACGAAAAAACAAGAAATATCTACGTAAAAATGGCGGCGGTTGGGGAATATTTAATAAATTTTTATAGTTTCGTTCTGCCTCGAAACCACTTCATAAACCAAATTTCAGTTTTTCGGTGTGATGCGAACCGTGGCATATACCACTATGTACAGGAAGCGATATTTACATGTAAATTGGAAATATCTACTTAAAAATGGCGGCAGTTGCAGAAATTTACCCAAATTATGATGGGAGCCGCTTGAGATGCCAATATGCACCGGAAAAAAATACATACGAGGTATGGCAATTTGAAACCCGGAATCGGCCGATATCTCCCGAACTAAACACACCAGCCGGCGCGTTCTGGTCTCGTTCGAAAGAGGGGACTCTTCAGTAGTACCAGTTAAATTTTGAACGCGGTATCACGTTTAGTTTGTGTTTCCCGCGTGTTTTTGTAAAGCAAGGTTTTTTCTATACGTCGCGAAAATGAGTGACCTAATTAAGAGGCAACGCGCGGTTATCGAATTTTTGGTTAAAACAAACGAAACCTCCGCGGAAATCTTTCGTAAACTTAAAGACGTGTATGGAGATGATTCTCTGTCGAAAACTGCCGTGTTCGAGTGGGCAAAGCGGTTCAGGGAGGGACGTGTTTCGATAGAGGACGATCCGAGGCCGGGCGCAGCCGTCATCTCTCGTACCCCCACCAATGTCGATCGTATCCGCACGTTGGTAACATCAGACCGTCGGTTAACACTCCGAGAGTTGTCCTACAAGTTAAATATCAATAAGGAAACCATTAGGCAGATTTTACACGAGGAGCTAGACATGAGAAAGATTTGTGCAAAGATGCTGCCGAAAATGCTCACGTTGGACCAAAAACACCTTCGAATGTCCATCTGCAGTGACCTTTTAGAGAAAATTGAGACAGATGGGAGGGACTGGATGAGTACTGTGGTAACCGGAGATGAATCTTGGATATTCGAGTACGATCCCGAAACGCGTAGACAGAGTCAGCAGTGGGTGGAACGCGGGGGGGAGCGCCCGAAGAAAGCCAGGATGTCCAAATCGAAAATGAAGTCCATGCTCGTAATTGTCTTTGATATCAAAGGCGTAATTCATCGGGAATACGTTCCAGAGGGACAAACAGTGACCGGACTGTACTACCAAGGTGTCCTTGAGCGGCTGAGGGCCCGTATTTTCCGCGTGAGGCCCGAACTCGCGGAGAATGGTTGGCTCTTGCATCATGACAATGCACCTGCACATTCGTCGATACGAATTCGCGAGTTTTTAGCCAAAAAAAGCATCGCAACGTTGCCGCACCCCCCCTACAGCCCCGACCTCGCTCCCTGCGACTTCTTCCTATTCCCAAAGATGAAGCAGTACCTGAAGGGGACCCACCACGGCGGTGTACAGGAGGCGAAAGAAGCTGCGACGGTGGCGCTGAACACCCTAACTGAAGACGACTACCGTGGGTGCTTCGAGGCGTGGGAGCGGAGGTGGAAGCGGTGCGTGGAACTCCAAGGAGACTACTGTGAAGGATTATGATCGAAATTTCGCCGAAAATTAATTTAGCTGCCCCTCGGAGCTCGATTCCGGGTTTCAAATTGCCATACCTCGTATAGGTATATATATATATATATATATATATATATATATATATATATATATATATATATATATATATATATATATATATATATATATATATATATATATATATATATATATAAATCTCTTGATAATTATTAGCAATAACAGGCTGGTTGAATCTTAAAAAACTCGATTTTATTAAAAAGTTGACGTTTCAATACGACATTCGTAGTTTATCAAAACTTTTGAAAAAATTGGAATCTCCTTGACATTCATTGATTTGAAAAAATTTGAATAGACAAAGACTGTTTTTTCCGAATGTGGTTGTTCTTTGTTATTTATTACGTGCTATTCAGTCTAATATCAACATTCAAAATTGTTATTATTAGATGGCAAGGGAAACCACAGAAACCTTTACCTACGTAATGTTCGAAAATAAAAATAATAGGGTACTATTTATCTAACAACAAAGAAATTAGTCGCAGGAAAATATTAAAAAAGTAGAGCAGAATTATCGGTATAGAACGTTTATATGGAAGCAGCCGTTGACACGTGTTTCGGACTCTTTGGTCCTCATCAGAACGGCGTAGCAAAGCATTGGATTGAAAATTTGGAGATGAAAATAGTACAACAAATAAAACAATAAAAGATTTGAAATTCTAAATAAAAATTTCATTAAAAACGGCTACTTCCATATAAACGGGCTATACCGATAATTTTGATCTACTTATTTAATATTTTCCCGCGACTAATTTCTTTATTATTATTTATTTACTCGTTCTGAGATCTCGCGGATGGCATTAATCGCCTCCGTGGCAGAGTTTGACCAAATCTCCCAAACCGGAGAGTTCAAACAATAGTCCACAAAGGTGTGATTGTCTTCCGTAGCAGAGGTTTTTATTTGTTGTACTATTTTCATCTCCAAATTTTCAATCCAATGCTTTGCTACGCCGTTCTGATGAGGACCAAAGAGTCCGAAACACGTGTCAACGGCTGCTTCCATATAAACGTTTTATACCGATAATTCTGCTCTACTTTTTTAATATTTTCCTGCGACTAATTTCTTTGTTGTTAGATAAATAGTACCCTATTATTTTTATTTTCGAACATTACGTAGGTAAAGGTTTCTGTGGTTTCCCTTGCCATCTAATAATAACAATTTTGAATGTTGATATTAGACTGAATAGCACGTAATAAATAACAAAGAACAACCACATTCGGAAAAAATTTTTAGCGAGACAAAGCAGTCTTTGTCTATTCAAATTTTTTCAAATCAATGAATGTCAAGGAGATTTCAATTTTTTCAAAAGTTTTGGAAAACTACGAATGTCGTAGTGAAACGTCAACTTTTTAATAAAATCGAGTTTTTTAAGATTCAACCAGCCTGTTATTGCTAATAACTATCAAGAGATTAAAAATAGATCACAGGCAACAACAATTCGAATAAATAATTATATATATATATATATATATATATATATATATATATATATATTATATATATATATATATATATTTATATATATTTATATATATATATATATATATATATATATATATATATATATATATATATATATATATATATATATATATATAATATATATATATTATATATATATATATATATATATATATATATATATAATATATATATATATATATATATATATATATATATATATATATAATATATATATATATATATATATATATTTATATATATATATATATATATATATATATATATATATATATATATATATATATATATATATAGATATATATATATATATATATATATATATATATATATATATATATATATATATATATATATATATATATATATATATATATATACAGGGTGACCCAGAGCTACGTAATCGATCCATAACTTTTTTGTCATAGAAGATATCGATATGAAATTTTCAGAGCAAATATGGTCTGACTAAGACTATTTTTCAAAATTATTTCGAGGAAAATTGCACTTCCGGTTTTGCCGGAAGTGATATCAACTTTGTTATTTCAAATGGAATACCCTGTATATTTTTTGATTTTCGAATTTCTTATGTAATTTATAATAAAACTGTCTCAACATTCTTCATACTTAAAATGAACAGTTTTCGAGTTATTAATTTTTTTCGTAAAATTTTGACAGTTGCGTCGTCAACAAAAATAGGCTGTAACTTCTTTGTTAGTGGGTCTATTGGTATGCGGTTTAGCTGTTTGTAACCTTGAAACATTGTTTTATTCATTCCATGTCAAAATTTTCCATATTTCTAACTTATTATTTGATAAAATCTAGGGTGAAATTGTCAAATTTCAAACGTTAATAACTTTCTTATTTCTAATGGAATGCTATGTATATTTTTGCATTATTAAATTTGCTATTCAATTACCTTTCGATTTGTATAACCATTCCCTATACCTAAAGTTCATAGTAACAAAGATATTTCTCAATTTTGTAATAATTTATATTCAATACACTTGAGACATCGACTAGCGAGTTATTTTTGACGTATCCATGGATACCAATTACGAAAATTGTTTAAAATTTAATTGTGTCGCCTTTTCTGTTCATTAGGTTTGTAGCACCTGATGCTGATATCCGAAAAGATATTGAAAAAATAGTAATTCTAAGACGTTAAAATTCAATAATTATTGTTGTTTATAAACAACATATGTTTGTAGTAGATTGATTTCAAATTGCAATGTCAAGTTTGACATTATCATTTTGGTCAGGAGGAGTACATTCGCATGATCCAACAGTTACTCTAAATTATACATTTCAATGTTTCACAGAAAGAAATCAATTCTTATTAATAACACAATCACAAAACGTAGTTGAATCAGAATCAGAATATTTTTGATGATAAATTCTACTAGCTAGCAGAACATTTCAAACCGCTTCTCCAATACAGTAAACCATCATTTCTTGTCGCGTAAAATCCATTTTGTTAAATGAAAAAATACTAGAAAAGGTGAGTCAATTAGATTTTAAATAATTTTCATTATTGGTATCCATGGATACGTCAAAATAACACGCTAGACGATTTCTCAGGTGTATTGATATATAAATTATTACAAGATTGTGAAATATCTTTGTTATTATTAATTTTAGGTATAGGGAATGGTTATACAAATCGAAAGGTAATTGAATAGCACATTTAAAAATGCAAAAATATACATAGCATTCCATTAGAAATAAGAAAGTTATTAACGTTTGAAATTTGCCAACTTCACCCTAGATTTTATCAAGTAATAAGTTAGAAATATAAAAAATTTTGATAAGGAATAAATAAAACACTGTTGCAAGGTTACAAAAATCCAAACCTCATACTAACAAAGAAGTTATAGCCTATTTTTGTTGAAGACGCAACTGTCAAAATTTTAGGAAAAAAATTAATAACTCGAAAACTGTTCATTTTAGGTATAAAGAATGTTATGACAATTTTATTATAAATTACATAAGAAATTCGAAAATCAAAAAATATATAGGGTATTCCATTTGAAATAACAAAGTTGATATCACTTCCGGCAAAACCGGAAGTGCAATTTTCTTCAAAATAATTTTGAAAAATAGACTTAGTCAGACCATATTTTCTCTGAAAATTTCATATCGATATCTTCTATGACAAAAAGTTATGGACCGATTACATAGCTCTGGGTCACCCTGTATATATATATATATATATATATATATATGTATATATATATATATATATATATATATATATATATATATATATATATATATATATATATATATATATAATAATAATATAATATATCCTAATAGAGACTTATTATCGAGAAATATAAAGTTGAGTCCTTGCGAGTCCCTCATTTTCTCGAGATTGGCTTACTGCGACAGTATTTATGGTCCTGCCCTCCAACATACTGAGGCTTCGCAACTGCAAAAAATTCAAAACAGCTGCATTAGATTCTCGTATAGAATCCGCAAGTATGACCACATCAGCGCATCCTTCAAGGACTCGGGATGGCTGAAATTGAATTATTTGAGAGAAATGCACTCGCTCACCCTCACTCACAAAATTTTAACATCTGGTAACCCGCCTTATCTACGTAAGAAGCTTGTTCCGCTGTCACACAAAAATTCTTCACGAAGTAAACACACACTACTTATTCCAAGGCATACTAAGACGATCTTTACCCGAAGTTTTTCCTATAAAGCTGCCAAACTCTATAATTCGATTCATGTAGAACTCAAGGAACTTTCCCTGAAAAATTTAAAAAAACGATTAAAAGCTCTGTTTCTGGCAAGGCAGCAGTGACAATTTACGGCGACTCGATATTTCTCATGTTATGATGTACTTCTGTGTTTAAAAATTTACTTTTCTTTGTATTACGATTATAGATTATGATTTCTCACAGTATAATATACTTATATGTGTAATTTTTTGTATTATGATGTCATCTATGATACCTGTTTGTGATGTTATATGTCTATTATTTCCCGGTTGGGTTTAAAAGCAGCTCCTTGTAGCTGAACCCCGCCCTTTCATTATTATTATGTATGTCAATAATGAATAAAGACATATTATTATTATTACCGTAAAACCTGCCAACTTTGCCCAATGTAGGCGTTATAAAAACATGGATTATTTTAAATTTGGCAACGTTTTGAAACAACACCGCTTGGCCGTTATGCCGAGCAAGGTTCTTGTTTTCCGTTATTATCGTCCAAAACGCTTGGTAGGTGGGTTGCTGTGAATAAACAGGTAAGGAAATTTTGATTGAATTTTAGTATTTTTAGGGTGAAAAGCTAAGCATCAGAGCTCAATGTCTACAAACTTTATGATAATGAAATTAAGATTGCGGGAAGGTGAATATGTAATTCTCACAATGCAGTTATTGTTTTTAGGTTACACTGCCCAAGGTATTATATTAGTAAACAAAAGTATATGGGCAATGTTGCCAGACATTTTAGGTCAAAAAAAATTTTGTATTCCTTATATAATTTGCAAGGTTTAATGCAAATCATGACTTTATGGTACAGTACTAAATCCTGGGACATATATAGTGGTGCAATTTCCTACAAAAAAACTCTATAAGGCACTTTATAGGAACAATTTTGGAAGTCTCTCAGATTGATGACAATTTTACTGTGAAATTCCTTAGGATGGCTGGAAAAGGTTCCAAATTTCCAGATATTAATGGCATTTCAGACGTAACATTTCTAAATATTGTAGAACGACTAGGAGCCCCTACTGAAAGCAGGAGAGGCTACTATTTTTTTAACGAAAACCTCCAACCATATAATTTATTTTGATTTTTGTTGATGTTCCTTTTTTAACATTAAGGATTTGTATTATCTTGAATACTGAAATATAATATCTTATTGTATCTACTTATATGATTATATTAATTACCTGATAGATTACTAAGAAAAAAAACCTTATTTTTTTTATAGAATAATATTTAGTTTGAAGAAGTTATGTTTTTGTTGCCATTTTGACGACAAAATGGAAGATTTTGATATAAATAAAAATACTTTCTAACATATTGTTTTTTTTAAATATAATTTCAACGTCTGCTTCATGCCAAACCTTTTTATGAACTTAATTGGTGGGCAAAGTTTGATTAACGTTTGCCAAATTGTCTCCAAAAGGGAATTCTCACAGCCGGGTAAAGTTATAAGATTGACAGGTAACTTTGCCCACCCCTAATTAATATTTTTTCCTAGTACATGGAAAATGCTATAAATAAAGTGATGATTAAGAATCATTTCCATCATTTAGGTTGTTCTCCATATTCATGTAGAATGTGTTTTAGCATTTCATTAAAAAAGATATATTGAAAAATTCTGATTTTGCTGGGCAAAGTTGGCAGGTTTTACGGTATATATATATATATATATATATATATATATATATATATATATATATATATATATATATATATATATGTATATATATATATATATGTCACCGGAAAATAACAAGATCCACAAGTTTATAAATTTTCTAGGAAATTTATAAACGTTCGTAGCATTCTAAACGAGAGATAAATTGTATTATTTTACGCCTACATTTTCGCAAATTTATCAATTTGCGACGACTCGTGGTAAATTCATAAACTAACGGATATCCATTCGTAATATTCTAAATGGTTCGACCAACCACAGAAGTGCTTTTAATTTTACGCTTCTTCAAAATACGGCAAATAACACAGTGCTCTCTGATTGGTCGATGTTGATAGTGGCAATGCTTGTGTCCATAGACTTATATGTACAATC
This sequence comes from Cynegetis impunctata, assembly GCA_030704885.1. Taxonomy (NCBI): domain Eukaryota; kingdom Metazoa; phylum Arthropoda; class Insecta; order Coleoptera; family Coccinellidae; genus Cynegetis; species Cynegetis impunctata. Next base: position 7,474 of record JARQZK010003081.1, on the reverse strand, counting down.
AGACTTACCAAAGTCGGTAAATTTGCCCACATCAAAGCACCCAAATATTCAAATACAATTATTCGGTTTAAAAGTAATATGTGTGGATGGTGCAAAAAAGCGAACATTCGTACATAATTATTCATTTCCAAATATTCGCAGAGTTTCCGATTATTTGTATACGCAAGTGTGGAGCCGCGGTAACAGTATTTTTACTTTAAAACCAGGTAGGTTCCTATAATACAGGTTTACTTTTTTACATAATACGCTAATGACCCCTACTTCACTCTACCAAAATAAAACAACAGAAATCGTGTTCTATGATATTGAAGAGGTTCTAGGTCGCTCATTATGGGTCTTTTAGTAACCTCAGCAAAATAAAACTATTTTCACTGTTTCAACCTTAAAAACTTGTTTATGTTCCGTGGCGAACAATGGCGTTGGAGAGGAAGGAGAAGGAACACGTGACTTATTCAAGCAATCAGAGCGCACATGGCATTTGGTTATTGCTTACTTATTATTTTACGCCGGAGTTCGGTAAGATTATCAATTTGCGAAAATGTGGGCGTAAAATAATACAATTTATCTCTCGTTTAGTTCCTACCCAAATGTCATAATCTTTATATTTAAAATAAAAATTATTGTTATTGATGAGACTTCATTTTTTTTTCATTATTATCATTGATTAAAGTTCATATTATTGTAAAAACTTGGTTACTTTATTATGAGCATTCATTTGTAAAATGTATCATCAAAAATTCAACTAGCCCCAATTCACCCCACTAGCTAATGCTATAAAAAATTATTGTCACAGAAGATATCACCATTTCTTTCAAACTGCTCATTCCATTCAACTCGTAGGTAAAACTTGTTTTGACAACCTTTAAATGATTCTAGGAACAATTATTTTACCTCGATTCTACAATAACGCTACGCTAACTAGTTGTTAATTACTAGGCAGTTTTGAGTAAAATATATCTACCTACTACTATTTTGTTTATATTTGTTTTCGTACTTTGTTAGTATTTCACATATGATCATTTCACATATTTTCTTTGGCAACCTCTCTCACATATGAATGAAAGAGTTCTAGCTCTCTCTGTCTATCTTGATGTTTCGCCTCTTTTTCAGCCAGGTGAATTCATACATACTTTGGGAGATACTCATGTATACCTTAGCCACATTGAAGCTTTGCAAGAACAAATTCAAAGGATACCGAGGCAATTTCCAACTTTGGCGATAAAAAGTAAAATAGAAGATATAGAGAGTTTTAAATTTGAAGATTTTGAATTAATTGGATACCATCCTCATCCGAAATTAAATCTTCCTATGCCAATGGCGATTTGATATAATTTTTCCTGGTGTTAAAACAATTTTTTCAAATATCTTGTTTGATTATTTATAAATAAATAGATAGGTATGAATATTTGCTTTTCAGTGATTGAAATAAGAACCAGTGAGAATATTACTAGTCTACAAAATAAAAACGAGAGTTATATATGAATGCTATAATCTCTCATTTATACAATTTCATGATAAACTAGTATTCCTTGTTCCATGTGTTAATTTTAATTAAAACATTTTGTCATAGTTAAATATGTTTATAATAATGATTGTTACGTCAGTAAAAATAACACATGTGCAAGTTAATGTATTAAATTTTAAAAAAAAATTGTATATTAAATGAATATTAATATATATATATATATATATATATATATATATATATATATATATATATATATAATCATTTCCGTTGATTGTGATAAACAACTTAATGTTTCTAACATTTACCGTCCAAGGTATATGGAAGTATTTCGATGTTTCATGAACTCGTATAACCAGCTCCGCTAGGAGGTTTGTTTGATTAGTTTCAAATAAATGTCCTAGTTTACTTCAGTATATATATATATATATATATATATATATATATATATATATATATATATATATATATATATAATTGAGAATACCAAAATACTACACAGAGAAACCAACAAGAGAAAACGAGAAATCCTTGAAATGATATATAAAAAGGAATAATCGTGCTATAAACGAGAAAACAGATATCAAAAATTTGAGCAAAATATACCACAATATTCTATAAAAAATATTAAAAAAAAAAGAAGATTTTAATTTCCCTTAAATTATGAATTTTCGTCTGTCTTTCTCAAATGTTGGCTCCCCATATATTGATTGTTATTTCATATTTCTTAAAACGTCCAGGCCACCGAGCAATCAAGCGAATTTCGGCGATTTAATATCATCTTCACGCCATACACGTATATAAAACATAGTGGAATAAGAAAACGATCGTAGATATCAATTCATTCCAAATCTGTGTATACGTTTTTAATGAAGTGAGTGTTCCGGTGTCTCCGAGAAAAAATTTAAGCTAGGTAAATATTTTTCTGTGATATTTATGAGGTTTTTTTTTTGTGTTTCTATCAGTATGTTTTTTAAATTATCGACTGAATGTAACTTTTTAATGTGACATTTGTGATAATAATTTTTTCTTTCTCTCCCTTGTAGTCCTTGAAAAAGGCTCCTCGAAGCCGAAACGTTGGAAGAAATTAAATGATTATATAGAAAAAAAAAAAAAAGTGACATCTACTTTATCTAAGCCACATCCCCAAAAAAGATTTCAAAAATTATCACACATATATTTCTGGCTTAAGAATAAATATTTTAATAATATATATATATATATATATATATATATATATATATATATATATATATATATAAATATTATATATATATATATTATATATATATATATATATATATATATATATACGTTAAATAAAGTGAAAAAGGCAAATTCTTTAATAATTTGAAAATTATCAAACAACTTTCCAAGGGAGCTGGTTATACGTATTCCGCAACTCAAAATCTGAATTCACAATCCAACAGTGAATTATAGAAATCTTCAAGTCACCCCGACTCAAAATTTGCATACAGCAAGCATAAGATCTCATCAGTGCAGCTTATTTCACTCGGAGTGAAAAAAAAAATTTCTAATTGTTCCTTAATACAAATCTTGGTCGGTAACAACCCAGAGCGCCCTCCCACCAAAGATATTGGGAACTAACAATTCACTGCGTAGAACGAAAATACGATTTGTATTGGGGAGCGTTCAAGTATTACGTAACGCAATTTAGGGGGTGGGGGGGTTTTGCAAAACGTTACGATGCGTTACATGGGCGGGAGGGGGTTTCGAACAACGCATTATGTAACATTGTTTTCTTATTGAAATAAAAAAAGGGAACTTAAATCACCCAAGTTGGGAACCCTTTTCGTTCATGTTTTACGGGGAATCCCTCGATTGTATTGTACGTCAGTTTCTTCCAAGTTGGCAACCCTATCCGTTTATGTTTTATGGGGAATACCTCGACTGTATTCGTCGTCATTTTTTTTTTTGTTCCCGTTGTCAGTTTTGGTTCAGTGTTTTAAACACGTAAAACACATAAGCACAATGCTGTAGTCAGTGTTGTAAAAGTGGGTTCATACTGTAATGTTCTCAAAAGAGGGAGATTTACATCATCAGCTGTTTTTGCCCTATACAAGCTCTCATGCTGACTTTTGTGCCAAAAACTGCCAACGAAATTTAAAAAACGGCTGAAGAAAAACTAAAAATGGTATAGCGCTCACGTCCGTGACTCGCAATATTTTTTGCAAGTAATTAAATGCGCTTACAAATCCTGCTGTTCCATCTTGAGGAGTGCATTGAAATCATTCTTTCCGAATAATACTTTCTTGCCGCCAACCTGCCGATGCCAAATCCTTTAGACCTCAAGCAAGCTCTCGGTACCTAGTCAGCTAAACAAAGGATCATGCAAGTTTTTACTACTTCTTGTGAGATTGCCCGTTGATCTGTCACCTCCACAAGCAGATGACGTACGATTTCCATCAGTACAATTACTATATATATATATATATATATATATATATATATATATATATATATATATATATATATATATATATATATATATATATATATCATAAAAAGTCATGAAACGAAAAATATCTTGGTCCTAGGTCCAACTTTGCTAATCGCACCGATTTTAATAAGCGGGCTCCCAAAGTGAAAACCTGCTAGTAAGCTAAAATCGAATAAGACATGAGAAAAAAAATGGTAGATGAAGCTAAAAATGGATGTAAGGACAGGGCCAAGATCAGTAATAAAATTTTATTAGGGCAAATTTGAGCAAATTTCAATATTTTACATTATGTATGATTATTGATTATATAACAATAAAATAAACAATATACGCATGTATTGCGAGTGAGAATACTCTTGTTTTGTTTATTATTAACGAAAGCGCTTTTTAAACAATAACATAGGTATTTTAGGGACTTTCAGGTACTTTGCGCAGCATATTTGTGACTTTTAGGTAAAAATGGTCACTTGGGTGTTACGTAACGTTTAGGGTGGGGGAGGGAGGGTTCATGAAAACGTTACGGTGCGTTACATAGGGGGGAAGGAGGGTCAAAAATCTTCAAAAATTGCGTTACGTAATACTTGAACGCCCCCTTGGGAAACAATTAGAAATTTGTTAACTCACTCCGAGTCAGATAAGCTGCCCTGATGAGATCTAATAAGATCGAAACAGCTGTTTCGTGAATGCAGATTTTGCGTTGCGGAATACGTATAATAGGCCAAGCGCCAGAGCAAAAAAACACTGTTCGTAATGCAATCTTCTACAGAATTAATTTAACTGTTGGAACATGTTCAGAGGTGTCCTCTGAATATAAATCCAACTTGACGTCATGCGTCATTGCAAAATTTTTTTAAATTTGTTTATAGCTAAACATATAGTTAACGGTTGATAATTCATGAAAAATGGTAATAACCAAATTTGTAGAACAAAATTTACTATGAATTTGATCTGAAATTTTTATCCGTGAAATGTATTTAAAAGCTATAACGCTGTAAATGCCGAGTCGACGCAGAATAGCCTCGAGATTATATAGTACAGGAAACGAAGAATTTTGGCTCGTAATTTTTTCGTCCTGCATGGAATTACGTGAAATTTTCACAGAAGGTAGGGAGTAGCCCAAGAATTATTTTCTACATCATGCCGGTGTACGCTAAAACTTTGGGGGTGGTTGCCACCCCATCTCGAGCGTGGAAAATTTCTTCTACATTTTAACTATAGTAATCGATGGGAAAAGTAATTCTTAGATAAAAATGTTTCTTACGATTTCTTCGTAAAACTAATATTTTTTGATTTATTCGCGGTTGAAAGTAACAATTTTTCGACGGAAAAATCGATGTTTTCAAAAAGTTTTTTGCTAATAGCTCAAAAACTATGCATTTTATCAAAAAACTGGTGGAGAGCAAAATTGTAGCTTTTGAAAAAAAAACAAAATTTTTTTAAAATTATTTTTCTACAACCAATACTAACCGAGATACGGCATGTTAATGGTTAACTTTTTTCAGCCAAATGCATAATTTGAAAGATTCAAAGTCAAATAACAGGAAAAATTTGCATTTTTCGAAGAAAACTCATTGAAACTTTTTTGAAGTATTTAATTAGACATTTCAAACTAAAAAAGACAAAAGTTTCTAGCATGAAAATTAAACGACTTATGATCAAAATAATGTCGGTACCTACTTTTTTCTATGAAAAAATCAGTGAAAACAACCCCCTACTTCCCCCCTAATTGAAATTGATCCTCAGTCTTTTGTGGTTCTCTTTATATATGTATTTTCAATACACCCAAGAAGTTTGACCAATTTGAAACGCCTAATTTCAGAAAAATTAGAGTTTAAAGAAAAAACAATTTTTTGCGATTTCGTATTTTTCACCCTTTCCTTCAAAATATCTCCGAAATTACTGGAGATACGGAAGAAATGGTAAAGCATCAAATTGTAGCTTTTTTAATAACCTGAATTTCTTTGTGCATAGATTTTCTTTACAGTGAATATTGGGCGAGATAAAGCCGTTTAAAACCTCTATTCACAAGCTAACACCACCTTATTCGAGCCCTTTAAACTCACCCCATTTAAAAACTGAGGGATTTTAAGAAATTTAATTCCCAAATTCTTATAGTTATTGGAGAGCTCTACAAAATTGTCTTTGAAAAATCTTTCTATCACTAAAAATGAAGGAGCTATGATTAAAAAACCAATAAAAAAATTTTCGAAACCTTCGTATAGCACGGTTCGGAGCGTCAGGAAATAAAGCTCATAAAATGACAAAACCTTGCAATTCTTTCGTCCAGCATCGATTTGAATGAAAATTTCGAATTAGGCTCACTTAACCTTTTTTACCCTCTACGTTCATTTTCTAAATCGTGCCGTTGTACGCTTTTTGTTTTTTAAGGGTGAAAACTACCCCTAATTGTAAGAAGTTATAAAATAACGTTGTAAACCTTAAGATGGGTAAAATTAGGATTGGACTAGTTGAATAATAATTATTTCATGCTTTGGAATATAATGTCTTATGTTTAAACCCTTAAAAGTCCACCCTTGTTGGAGCTTAATGTAAAAAAAAGTATTTATCTTGAACAATGATTTCATCTTGCATCATATAAAATAACAATGTAAACCTTAAGATGGGTAAAATTTGGTTTGAATTAGTTGAATAATGATTGTTTCATGCTTTGTGATGCAATTTCTTACGTTTCAACCCTTAAAAATTCACTCTTGTTGGAACTTAATGTAAAAAAAGTATTTATTTTGAACAATGATTTCATCTTGCATCGATTTGCACCAAAATTTGAAATTAGGCTCGTCTTTCCACTACTTCAAATTTTATATCTCATGGACACTGTTTATTTCTCAAGGGTGAAAACTACCCATAATTGTCAAAAATTATAAAATAACGTTGTAAACCTTGAGATGGGTAAAATTTGGTTTGAATAAGTCGAATAATGATTGTTTTATGCTTTGGAATACAATTTCTAATGTTTCAACCCTCAAAAATCCACTCTTGTTAGAGCTTGATATAAAAAAAAATAATTTTTCCTAAAAAATGATTAATGATCCTGAAGCATAAAATAATCATTACTTTACGAATTCAAACAGAATTTTACCCATATCAAGGTTTTGCAATGTTATTTCATATTTTTTTACAATAAGGGGTAGTTTTCACTTCTAAAAATAATCAACGCCCATGAGCATGATATAAAATATGAAGTACAGGGTGAGATGAGCCTAATCCCAAATTTTTATGAAAATCGATGAAAGACGAAATCCTTTTTTTAGGATAAATAATTTTTTTTATATCAAGCTCTAACAAGGGTGGATTTTTAAGGGTTGGAACATTAGAAATTGTATTCCAAAGCATGAAACAATCATCATTCAACTAATCCAAACCAAATTTAACCCATCTTAACGTTTACAACGTTATTTTATAACTTTTTACAATTAGGGGTAGTTTTCACCCTTAAAAAACAAAAAGCGTACAACGGAACGATGTAGAAAATGAACTAGAAGGTTAAGTGAGCCTAATTCCAATCGATGCAGGACGAAAAAATTGCG